>CM068836.1:33433125-33703125 GCA_028554795.2 Sinohyriopsis cumingii
TGCTGATAATGAAAAAATCCTGATATAACGGATTACAAGAATAAAATTGCAAAAGATCTCAGCAGAAAAATAATTGGTAAATTCATCCAAGGAGGATCATATTATCATAAACGACATTGTACAAGATTGATTATAAATGATGCTGAGTTAGATTTTATAATTGCTGATACAACGGAAAAGAATACATTTATAAGTCGAATCAATGCTAAGTTATCGGACGGAACCAAATTAGGTACAGTTGTGAGTTATATGGCCGGTGAGTCACCACAGTTTACTCATTTAAGATCTTCAATGCTCGCGTATTTTTCGATAAATCTATTATCGATAATAAATAGAGGTTCTAAGTTTTCTGTCAGAGTCGCTACAGATTCGTTTTTTATCAATAAAAATATTCAGGATTGTTGGAAAAATTAAATATCGACACTTATGCATCATGAGGAATAAAACAAGAAAATATACTTGATTAATCTGAATTCGCTGATGTTTCATTTAAATATATTTATTACAAAAATAATCAAATATCAAAATTGTCATCAGCACCGTCAGTATATGATCCTGTAGCTAGACATAAAACAGTTTATCTTAATGAACCAGGGAGTTCTGGTAAAACAACTCGTGTGATTGAACTATTTCGGAATTTTGATATGGTCGTTTTAACCCCTATACACAGACTCGAGAGAAAGAAATATTAAATCATAATTGCAATGGCAGTAGCTGGTACAGGAAAGTAACATTTCCATTGGTCAGAATGTTACCACGTGATCAAAATGAATTGCGTTTATTTCTGTATGAACTGTAAGGAGAACTACTTTTCCACTTCTATAAATAGAGTCACGTGTACAGCATAAGATAAACACTGCCAGTGAAGGCAGACACGAAGTAAGTATTAAAGGAAAACAACATTCTTAATTATTTATTTATTTTTTAAATTGAATAAATTTGGCTTCCATTGGTTGAAGGACTGGTAGTATGATGACCTTATTACGATCAAGCAGGACAATCCCAAGTGCTATATATAGCTACGTAACAGAAAAATCCCAAACATGTATTACTACGCTCAATTAAGATTTCTATTTTTTAATGATGCAAAAAAATAACATAACGAATAATTGAAATTTCAATTATAAGAGTTTAACGTTGTTTTTTTCTGAGTTTATCGTGGTATAAACTGTCAGTTGCCGACTCACACAGCTTACATAATGCCCTTCGGGCGTTATTTGCTGTGTGAATCGGCAACTGACAGTTTATACCACGATAAACTCAGAAAAAAACAACGTTAAACTCTTACATGTACTTATCATACATTCTTTCGATGGAAGGGAGATAAATGGACTCCTGATTGAATGGATGAAAAATACATTCCAAAGATTTTCGTTTGGGATGAAATATTTACAGTCTCGTTAGAAATATTAAAAACATTTCTTGATTGGTTATTAACAAAAAATACTGCTGTAATAATGTGTGGCGATCATGGTCAATCACCGCTTTTGTTGAATTATCTCCGCACGAATGGTTAAAGAATTTTGTTGATTATTATGAAGAAATAACTCATGATCATAGAACACTTGATCCAGAATTAAGAGAGTTTATGAAATTGATCAGACTATAACCGAATAAAAGTCAGTTTGAAGTAATGCGTGATATAATTTTAGAAACCCCTATAAACAACTTTTGGAATTTGTGGAGACCAAATGATTTGATAGTTGCAAGTAGAAAGATAGTTCGTGATACACTTCAACAACAGTTATTTATATTACATAAAGACAAGTTTTCAAATCTACCCGTACCATTATGTTATCGATCTGTTGATACACGACAGCAGAATATCGACGTTGATATACCAGTATCGTCAGAAAAACAAAATCTTGTATTAAATGACATTGTTTTGGTTCCTGTCAATGTTGTTCAAGATGCACTAAAAATGGAGAAAAAAATCTCCATGGACTCTAGGATACGCAATGAATATTCATTCATCTCACGGGTTAACTATTTATAATACGCGAGTTTGGATCGTCGATGATTTATCGAATGGTCGAATTTAGTTTACCTCGCAGTTTCTAGGGTTAGAAAAATATCTCAGTTGCGGAGGGTTATCAAAAACCACTGGCGATGTTATTGACAATGATATAGTAAGAAACAAATTAGTTAGCTATAAACAGTGTGACAAAAAAAAAATGAACGGGAATTTGATCTCGATGCTAAATTTATGATGGTGCTGAAACAACAGCAAAATAATCATTGTGCGAGCTGTAATACAGTAATGTTGTGCAGCAATATTCGTAATGATCTAAGACAATGTACCGTAGACAGAATTAATAGTAAGTTTGTTCATACACACGAAAATGTAATGCTGACTTGTCTTCAATGAAACCGACGTCGTGGTGCTAGTTTACAAAAGTGACTGTGTGTCTTCAGGAATTACTTGTAATTGTTCACGTGTAAATCCACGTTGAGGAGAAGTTGAATCTAGTCTGTAGATTGCAGGTCTACCCGTAGATCTTACCATGCTAGATATCTTATGTGTCGTTACACTCCAAATAGGATCAGTCACTCTTTTTTTTACCTCATTCAAGTTCACCCGGTTCATATAAATATCTTACAGTAGCATTACATGATACTGGTTGTTTTGAAAAATCATGTCGTTGTATTGGTAAATGTGTTTTTTTGTAATGCATTAATAAGTTTCATGTTCGAGTAATTTAGTTATTTAATGCAGCTATCACACTTGGTAATCTTGCAACCCATTCACGAGATCTCGTATCTTGAATTATTTCCTTCGCATAATGATATCCAAATAACCGCTCAGCAAGTGTTCGGTTAAATTGTTAAACGATTGCCTGATCACGACGAATTGCGGTATGTCCTCGTCTGATTTCGACATTATGTCTTTTCATCAGAGATGATACTGCACCAAGAAACTTCTTGCCAGGATCAACCGGTAATAGTTCTGGCCATAGTAAGGGTCCTCGTTGATTAATTCGCTCAAAAGCAGATACAACTTCAGTTGCTGTTTCAGCTGATAGTGGCTCTGCTTCTTTATATCTACTTGCAACGTTTACGACAGTTAACGCGTATTTATATGTTAATTGACGTCTTCCAATTTTGATAGTATCGTATGGTAAAAATAAAATATCAACCTGATGAACTTCATTAGGAATGCTGACATCAAAATGTTCATGCTGAATTCGTTTAGGTGGTGGTAGGTAAATTTGCCATATTGCCTGTCGTGCTAACCATTTTCAGCAGTGAAACGTGTAACATTTGCTGCATCAGCAAGCTTACTAATTGCTGCACTACCTCTCCAATGTCCCCTTGACCTATAATAAATTGATTCCATTATTTTAATATTTGGTTAATTAATTACCAGCCCCTAATGCTAGTTTACCTTTCATCGCGGATCTTACCAACCAATTAGTTAATGATTCTCTGATATTTTTATTTTTTATTGAATTAAAGGAATGAATCAACTTCACATCTGCAATATGTCTATCTTGTAGGTGTTTACTTTTATAAGCTACATCATGAACGTGACATGCTCGATCAATATCATTTATTGGATATTCTCCGGGTCTTAGTTTATCTTGGTTGTCAAGTCGGATATCAAGTCGGGTACCAGGAGCACAATAATTATATCCTGGAAGATGTTTTTCTTCTGGGTATTTAGCCCATGGTGTTCCTGGTAATTTTCCTAAAGAAGTAGCGATATCACCACCAATTTTACTGGTAGAAATAAATTTATATTTACTTGTACCACATTTTACACATTTACCTGTAAGTGCACGTTTTTTTTATTTCTTGTTATTACTGTTGTCAACATACTCGTAGGAGTATGTGCTCTGCATCGAACACAATACAGATTCATATTATTTATTATATTTCTACAACATGGATGTCATTGACTTCTCAGCGACACGAAAACAAGAGCCAGTAAAACATATTTCAGCATTACCGAATTATATCAGAATGATTATAATCGGTCCAGCTGGGTCATGTAAAATACAAATATTACTTAATTTGATAATAAGATGGTTAAAGTGGGATAAATTAAATTTAGTTGCACCATCAGTTGATGATCAGAGATGTTATGATGTACTTAAATATTTTAATGAGAACGCAAAATTATTAAATGAAGATGGTGACGACATTATTAATTTTATAACTGATATTGACGAAGCACCGTCCGTAGATGAATTAGGCGGGTTTATTAATAATCTCGTAGATACGATGATGTGATGTTGGAAAAGCAATCAAATCCAGCTAGAATATTTTCCAGAAGCAGACATAAATACACAGATATAATTTATGTCACTCAGTGATATGCACACATACCAAAAGTGATCAGATATAACTATAATATTTTAGTTGTATTTAACGGAGTTGATACACATACTCTGAGAAATATTCATCAGACTTGGTGCAGCAGAGATATGGATATAATTAGATTTAGAAATTTCTTCTCAAAAGCACAAACTACACCACATGGATTTATAACAATAAATTTACATGATCCTTGATCGCGATATCGTATAGGCCTTGATACAAATTCTGGTTGATCTAATTACAGCAGCAGAGGAGGCGCGACTTCAATGAGACGTCAGGCGGGTAAACAAAAACATATACAAATTTCGATAAAATAAAGTAACCCAATTAGAGAAACTCTCGGTCAAAACATTTCTATTATTTGTATTGTTCCTTTCAGATTATTAATAAATTCATGTCTCCGAGCTGTTATCAGTGTTGCTTAATCTAGTCATCCGTTTATAAGTATTGGTGTTAACACTGGTCTCGTTAAAAAAAAAAAATTATTTGATGGAGGAGACTGGATAGTTTAGCAATTTACCAATGATAATAGAAATCCCCAAAATACCATCCGTGATCTCATAATTGTATCAGTAGGTTTCATTCCTATATCTACATGAAGCATGCACATAAGAGTATTTCCTCAGTTTTGGAATGTTTTTTGCCATTTTGTAACGCAAATGCTCACAAACATTGATACTGGGTGCTGTCCTCCTTTTTGCATCTGATATATGTGAACGATCTGCCACATAACCTAGTAGAAAGCAAACTTGGGTGATTAATTGAAAGTTTAGAATGTTGTTGCCGTACACTTGCATATGACCTCACATGTCTCTCAAATGCTCCAGATATCACAAAGATTCTAAAAACAAAGAACTGTTAACTACATTCTAGAAAGTCATGTATTACCATTTTTTGGCAAATTTTAACCTATCTTTTACACTTGGCGAAGAAAAACATAATGAAACTGACTCCGTTACTCACATAGGTATATAAAAGGACAGCTCACGTCGTTCCATCTACCGCAAACACACCACTAGCAGAAAAGCAATGAAGGCCTTTTTCTATTGCAAATGAAGGGATGGGTACCCCAACCTAAACTCAAACACATACGCAAGTTTTCTGAGAAAATCGTGACTCCATTCTTACTATATAGCCACTAAGGTTGAAATAAACTCTAAAATAGGAAATCTAATGGAGCTCAACCAGTGGCACCACGTTATAGCAAAATAATTCAGAGATTCTCTGAGAAAACGCGATAAGATATGGGTTTAGAACATCACAGATTAGCTCCGGTTAAAATTCTGTACCTATAAAACCAAATTTTTTTAGCAACGTCATTATCATTAATAGACCCATACTGTAATAATAATTTTTTTCTGCCCTTTTTCAAATTTACGTACAACGTTTATGTGCCATTTTGCATAATTTTTTTTCGACCAATATGAATAAACGTAGCACTGAACATAATATATTTCTAATAATTACCTCTCGTCTCACGCAAAGGAAAATAACTCTTTTTTTTTCAATGGTCTACTAATGGATATTCTCTGAGTTGTGTGACTGAGTAATATTAGTCATCAGTGGAGACATGAAGCGGATTAATAATAGCGTTGATTATTTTGTTGTTAATTAGCTCTTCAGTAACGTTTCTAATCCTATGCCCATAGTTAATTTCAAGGTAATAACTTCATAAGATGTAATACCATTAATTTCCTTATACTTGATTTCTGTCACACTACTTGTTAATCTGTCACTTTTTTCCTTAAAGTCTCAGAAGTTCATGGTCATCTTACATACTCTGCTGCAAAACGCCCCAGTTAAATCTAACAAAACGCAATAACGTTATGTTAGAAAGGAATTTCGAACATATTATTGTTTTAATATGGAGTCATGGACAATCTTGGCTATTTTTAAATATAAATATAAAACATTCTTTTAATTTAAAATATAATTTCATAGGATTTTATGAACTTGTCCTCTTTTATAGCTTCCAGTCTGTGATAATACATATGTAGTTATGTATTTTATTGTACTTAATGTGAATGCGATTCATTTTAATACATTTCACAAGAATTCTGCTCAGCAATCCGCCAGGAATAAGCATGGTTTATTATTATTATTATTATTATCATTATTATTATTATTATTATTATTATTATTATTATTATTATTTGTAGATGACGAGTCGATACATTCTTGAAAAAAGGTTGTACACACTAAATTTCTCTGACTTATTCATAATTTTACTGGAGAGAGAGAAAGAGAGGGAAAGAGAGATGGAAAGAAAGAAAGAGAGCACGTTGATGCATCTTGTCTGTATACGTTAGTATAGGTATTGTAATTATTGTAGAGATCATCAACACATGCTACGTGTTGCGGGCCATTTCAAGAGTTTTGTCCTGCATCTTGTATGAATCTCTGACTGAGAATGAACATCCACGTGTAAGAATTTTTAGTCGCATAACAATTAGATAAAATAAAAATAGAATGTGCGGTTCTTTGAGTCAGATGGTGTAAATCTATCAACTAGCATAATATGTCACGGCCATTTCACTTACAAACATTTAGACATCCAAATCAGTTAGTCCAAGTTTTTTTAATGGCTATTTCACTTGCAAACATCTGGACATCCAAATCAGTTAGTCCAATTTTAATGACTATTTCATTTGCAAACATTTCGACATCGAAATCAGTTAGTCCAATTTTTTTATGATCATTTCGTTTACAAACATTTCGACATCCAAATCAATCAGTTTAATATTCACGGCCACGTTCCTCACGAAAATCTCGACATCCAAATCAGTTAGTCCGATTTCTTAATGGCCATTTCACTTGCAAACATTTCGACATCGAGATTGTTTCACAATGATTTTGCTGCTGTTATTAAAGATGATTTGGTAGAATTTAGTCTGAAATTGCAAGTAACCATATTATTTGAACGTCGAAGGTTATACATTTTTCTTTACTGCCAGAGGAGAAGGGATTAATTTAATGAGATGGTCTGGAGTTAGGCTCGTTTTAATGTTGCAGAGTGTTAATAATTTTTGTCTTGATCTTCTATACTACAAACTTTCTTATCTAATTTCAAAGTACAGAGATTGCCTACTTGTGTATTCTGGAAGTCCTTTATCGATACGACTGTTGCTGAACGTATTTCGTGTAATCAGCCGTCACCTAACTTAAATACTCTGTTGTAGCGCGATGATTCAAGATGGCCGGGACAATGTTCTTTAGTGGCACCCCTTATGTACTAAACAGAACAGACTTTGTCAGTTGCCAACCGCCCCCTTCCTCCCGGGGCCCCGAGCGGCTGAGTGGTCTAAAGCGCTCAGTTACGGATCATTGCCATCTCACCTCTGTCTGCGTGGGTTCGAGACTCGGGTTCGGCCAATGTGGGTATGTGAGAAAGCTTGCCGGTAGCTTCTCGTTGGTGGGTGGTTCTTTCTGGGGTTTTCCGGGTTTCTTCCTCCACCATTAATACTGGCCGCCAGGTGTATCCTATCTTGTGGTGAAAAATGGCATTAAACCCTACAACAACAACAACAACAACCTCTTCCTCCCCCAATACAAATCTGTTTTGAAACATTGTCCCATCAGAGTAAGGTGAAGGTGAAATTATATATGAAAAAAGTAAGCTGCAGAAAACGGGTTCAGGATTCGCTTGGCGACCCCACATCCCTCGCGTTGCCATTAAATACCGTGCCTCAATTGGTTCATTTTAACTAGTAAGGTACTTGTTTTAATTGTTGGTGAATGCTAACTTGTTAGATTTTTATGCAGTACAACATGACTTGTATAATTCTACATTCCTGTAGCTGAGAAGACGAAACCTATTACATCGAAGGGTATCTATCGGCAAGAAAACATATGTTGAATGGGGTAGACCCTGATCTACCAGCCTACAATGCAAGAGTATATCTGGGTCTATGCGGTTCGCATATGTATATACATTATGAACAAATGAAGGCATTATACATCCAATTATTTGAGGAAAAATGTTTGAAAAATTTATTCAGTTTTCCAGTAGCTTTTCTCCAGCACCTATATGGCTGTTAACTCCAGTTTCATGAGACCAAATTTCCATTTCTAATTTCATGAGGCACTTTATAAGAATGTATTCAGTTAAAAAAAAATGTCTGAAGAGTTCGTGACAAATGAAGTGAACAATGTCAGGAAATCTGCGCTCAGAATGTCCATCTCCTGGTAAACAATTCATGTTATGTCTAATAATAAGCCTGTCTGTCTAAGGTGGCCTAGTGGTTAGACCGTCTGCAACGGGAGGTCTCGGGTTCGAACCCGGCCGAATCATGCCAAAGACTTACAAAAATGGTACTAACAGCTGCCTCACTTGGCTCTCAGCATTAAGAGGTTAGTGTTAGGACTGGTCGGCCTGGTGTCAGGATAATGTGACTGAGTGGGACATCATGCTACATGTCTGCGGCATGATGCCCCAGTGTTAGACATCACTATAAACTGCCACATTGCAGACATCGTAGCGATATGACTGAAATTTTTTAAAGCTATGTTAAAAATCCAAAAACACACACACACACACATAATCCACTTTATACTGATAAAATCCTTCTGAAGCCACGAATGCCGAAATTCGTTTGCCCTCTCCGTCAGTGCAATTTGCCATAATCCTTTTAGAAGGCCAACTTTCAACCACTACTGTTAAATACAACAGATATAATTTAAAATCTAGACATAGAAAATGGAACTTTAATGACAATTATTGTTGATACAATACGTAAAATTGGAATTCTGGACATGATATTAAAATTTCAACGGCAACGTTGTGGTTGGACAAACCTTTGTCAGCTACGGCGACTCATATTTCTTAGTAGATGTACGGAAACGTTTCATGAGTGAAGTGGAAACATTTTGCACGTGTCTCATGTGGCAATACAATGATTCCACTTCACTTGAGAAAGATTCCAAAAATGTATGTGGTTCACTCCTTCCATCTTGCCGAAGGTTCCCACCAAGAGCCTTCTTATCCCGCCAACAAAAGTATATAACCCTTCCATCAACCAATTCCATAATCTGGCCCAACGTTATTATCGTCTGCAACAAACGGGTTATACAAAATCAACGCCCCTCTGACCCTTGCCACCCCATTTTTAATGTTTGGACATTTATGTTTGGGTGTAGGGTAGAGTCCACTGTATATGGAAAAGTTGGAATTCGCCGACACAATTTGGTGTCGGCATAGGGTAGTCGCTTACTAACAGGCCTAGCAAACTTGACAGAAGAGACGAAAGTTCATTATTGCTGAAAATTGACCTGGATCTCGCTATTTGCAGTCCGAGTCACATGACTATATAAATCTCGCACCCTACATGTCAATGCCATCAGAGGTGAAATAGTCATGTGATTTCGACATTAAACGAATTGCCAAAGTTGTTGTACATAGAATTTTAAAATATTATCTAGAAGTCACGTAACATTTGCAAATATATCTCAAATTTCGAACTCGACTCATTCAATGCACGCAAGATATTAATGAATTCAAATCTTGCCTGTTAAGTCTACCCCCCACCCACCCCAGCTTGAAACCGATGACAGTCTACCAGGCGTTTTTATGACATAGGTATGACTATACAATTTTGAATTAATTCCGAAAGACGAAATATACGAAATATTTATCGCATATCACGGATAGGAAGAAATAATACATTTTCACTTTCACACAACGCTACACCTGAAGACTGCTTCTGTAAAGTGACAAAACTTGTCTGTATTGTGATTATACATGTATAATTTCACACTATATTTACTGGACCCACAAAACTCGTGGATATCTGGTTTCTCACTGTCGGAACTTTCACGTGTAGCAGTGGACAAACCAAACTCAGTATTTTGAAATAGCTATTCTGAAACTATACTCTTATGGGTAAAGCTGTATGCGGTAAAAATGACAAATTACATTTTATTTCATATATTATACAAAGGGTATTCTAGTATACATAATTTCGTGACAACTGGTATATTCACACAAACATGACATATATATGGTACAAATTGACTTGCTACATATATACCACTCGTGCTGAAGTTCCAAGTCCTTTATCTACCCCACCCCACAACACCAATATCTAGCGGTATGTTGTTATGCATATAATAACATGTTCATGCTATAAACGAGAAACAGTCTAATATTATTAAGATAAGATAAGAAAATAAGAATTCTTTATTCCAGACTACAAAGTCCATACCTTTAAAATAAAATATAATTATAAATAAAAACATTCTAAACATAAAAGAACATATATATTATACATACAAGTATACATCTACATCTACAAGAATTAATTGTGCCATGCATTGTTAAGAATGAAACTAAATGGCACATTTAAAGAGTAATTTGTTCCATCTACTAATAATATGAGAATTTAAACGAATGTCAAAGTTCCAAAGAGATTTTAATATACCGTTCTTACTATTAGATATTCTTGTCATCATTGAGGAAACATACGTTCTCATTACTTCATCAAAACTGAATACATTATAATTTACAAACATGTTGTAAGCACTGTTCCACCTAGGAAGACCATATAGAAAACGAAGACTATTATTATAACCAATAACTAGTTTTCTTTTCATACATTCACTAAAGTTTGTCCCCAGAGGAGTACAAAACATAGTGCAGCAATAAGATTTTAATAATCTAATTTTGATATTCAATGGACAATTCTTAAATTTACTTAGAAGCATGTTTGTTTGAGTACATAAACATCGGTAATGTCTCATCATATTTTCATTATCCGACCGATTGGATTTCAAAATATGATCCAGATAGGTATAACTATTGACATACGTAAGAGCATTGCCGTTAAGATGTACAGGGGAGGAGATGGTAATTTGAAAGAAGTTGGCTGAAAGACTATGCATACTGACTTTTTGGGGGGTATTATAGATGATATCATTCTCAAATGCGTATTGTTCACATATCTTTAATTCCTTAAACCTGAAATAGAAGGACTTGTCAATGGCATATCATCAGCAAAACTAAAATTGTTAAGAAACAACGCATTTGGTGGCAGACGTAACCCCACTTAACACTGATCAAGCTTAAGATTTAACTCGTGTATATATATATATATATATATAACAAAGGGGAAAGAATACCCCCTGCCTCACCCCATTGGTTGCATGGAAAGCGCTGGATATTACACTTCCCCATCGCACACAATACAACTGTTTGCCATACCAGTTAACTAAAGTATGAACTCTGTAGATAGGTATCTTAATATCAATCAACCTTTTAAAGAGGGTTCAGTGATTGACCTTATCAAAGGAATTGCTTGCGTCTAAAAAGCATGCAAAGACTGGGCTACCATGTTCTAAATAATAGCTAACAGTTTCCTTAAAGGCATATATACATAAATCTGTTGAATGCTGCTTTTTAAAACCAAACAGATTATGGGAGATTGTGACTTCAAATCTTTGCATTATGATGCATTCACATATTTTTTAAATAATAGTCGTAAGAGCTATAGGTCTGTAGTTATTTTTGTCCGCCAGTTTACCAATTTTGCCAACAACATACGCCATTTCTATCTGCGCGGCTAACGTGGGTACGTGAGAAAGCTTGCCAGTAGCTTGTCGTGGTCGGTGGTTCTTCCCGGGATTTTCCTCCACCAGATATACTGACCGTCATGTATAGCCTATCGTGTGCTGAAAAATGGCATTAAACCCTACAAAAACAACAACAATAACGTACGCAAAATTTTGTTTTAATGTCTCTAGCTATTTTCAATATTTGCAAATGTATCAAATCAAGTTTTTTTGGTGAGTGGAACGTCATTTTTCAGACACGTATATACTTATATAAACATATATGTGTCTTGTCTAATTTTCTAAATGGAGACGCTATTTTCAGACATGTATGCACTTTTATACACATACATGCATCTAATACAGTCTTTGGGAAGGGGGCATTCGTCAGCACTTGATAGGCTATACACGTTGATGAGCCGACACTCAAAGCCACGCGGACAGATGTGAGATGAATACAAATTGTGAATAAAACATGCAATGCAATGTTTTCGCGGTATGATACACTTGCACGTGCTTAAGCTGTTAGCATGGGCAATCGTGTTTGACTGGGAATAAGTATAAAATAAGGGTGCTGCTACACATTATTTGCAGTGATCATTCAGAGTAAACCGTCTCCATTGGGGAGGGTTCTGACAGTTCCATATGTAAGTAATTTTGATTTTAAGTAGGTTTATGACTGTGGTGACTTCAGCCCGAATGAATTTCAAAATGTGTAAAGGTTGACCAGTTGCGAGGAGATACGAGCCCTTACAGGCCCATCAAATACAGTACATTTAGGGTGTAAATTATAATCGAAAATATTGAACCAATGGAAAATCTTGCCGCCGACAGAGTTATGGGCGCAAAATTTGATGGTGGCAATGAAAAATGTGTCTATTGTGTCCAATTGACCTCGGAGAATGTTGGTTTACACAGTACTTACAGACGTCATCGTGGAAAGTTCAGTAAAATCAACGATAAGATATTCATGTACGAAGACTTCTCGCAAGAAAGGCATGTCATTTTTTCAGGTGATATGACGGCAAATTTGGCTTGCGGAGTTAACGCCCCTAATTAGAAAGAGTTAAAGAATTTCGTTGGCCGAAACCAGATAAGTGCGATAAATGTAGCACCAAGGTGTATCGGTCGAACATATTCATGTCTCTTTACAATCCATGATCGTTTACATAAGATGTACAAGACCAAAATTTAAAAGCAAGTCATTAACATTACTTGACTAGTACTGTTATACTTTTCCCCCTTTAATATTGATTACAGTACAACGTTTGTGTGACATATTGAAAGTTTAAAACTAAACACAACAAGACTAAACACATGACTATTCGGCTTCTCGTGACAAGAATGAAAGTCAACTGGTTTATACACCCCTCCACTTGACATCAGCCTAGTTCGTATTAAGGTTGGAGCAGCCCCAAGAAGAAAGCAAGTAATGAAACTGACATGACTTGAATATAAAGGATACAAAATTTAAAAAAACAGATTTGTGGAAAGTCGTAGGTTCAGTCAAAAGAAACTAAATTAAAATGGTTTGCATCCAAGGAATATATATCAACGCAATAGAAAATATTTTCATGAACATGTAGATGAATTTGGTCTGCATATTACTTGAAGTATGACAAAAGTAGAATTCAACTGTTTAAAGTGAGCGTTTAGGTTTAGCTAAAAGTTGAAAGTCCTACTTTATAGACGAATCTGCTTGAATTGATGTCTCTGATCACGAATCATGATTATATTTTTGGGCGAGCATTTTATTGATTTGCCAATCCCAGTTCTTGCATAATGCATTCCGTTTTGTTTCAAAATTGTTTTTTTTTTTTTTTTGTTATTGTATATAAGCAGTTTTCATTCTCGTCTTTATTACATCAAATATATAGGAAAGAGATTCTCTTTGACAAAAAGCTAACTGTTGTTTCAACACATTATGTTCCAGGAAAGTGTCACGATGTTACTGTTAATTATCTCTTCACTGGCATTGTGTGCATTTTCAACGGCGAGCGATCAGTAAGTACAAATGTTCATATTAACTAACAATATAACCTTTATATTCATTAGTTACTATATTTTTCTGTCATCCACCTCAATATGATCATTATCGTTGCCATATTTAACTGATACGTGTCATAGGCAGAATAAGCCTGGAAAAGGGTTGTGCACATTAAATTGCAATGACGTCATAATCTGACAGGATATTTGTAGAGAAGCGTGCGAGTGCGATTTGGATTTTTAACGTACCTTGAGTGTATCAGTCGTATCTTTACGATGTAGGCATTGTGGCAGTTATGTCTAACACTGGGGCATCATGCCGCAGACCTGAAGCATGGTGTCCCACCAGGTCACATTATCCTGACACCAGGCCGACTAGTCCTAACACTAACCTCTTAATGCAGAGCGCCAAGCGAGGTAGTTTGTACCATTTTTGTCTTTGGTATGACTCGGCCGGGGTTCGAACCCATGACCTCCCGCATCAGAGGCTGACGCTTTAACCAATAGGCCACTGGAGAGATTTGAGAAGCTGTAATGTACTTGCTCATGTAGCCTGACTAAATCTGCTATTTCGATATTGTAATTATACACAAATAAAACACGATGTGTGTTGCGACTATTTCCAAAATTGCTCTACATCGTGTATAAATCTGAAACTAAACCACTTAGTCAAATCCAAATCATTGAGTCCGAAATAACAAATACACATGCTCTTTACAGTGCAATTCGTGGCCTAAATATAGATCCATCCATCAGTCTAATATGTAATGGCCAAGATGGCATTCAACGAAACAATTTCAGGGACATGCTTTTCAAAAGTGACAGCATATGTACAGAGTGTTCTTAGTTAAGCAAGTTGCAGTATCTTTGCTAGATATCCTATTTATATGCAATGATTAAATCGGATAGATATCACGAGGTTCAAGGTATGGGACCTGGAAAGTGACATTGTGCAGGTATGGGACCTGGAAAGTGACATTGTGCAGGTTAGAAGTCTTAAGGATAGATAACATGTAGAAACCAGATGTGTATATTCTCACGTCTATTTAAAATGTTTTTCTTAATTACTAAATTTACAATAAATATACACTCCTTCCAACTTTTTAATGTTAACAGAACACCGCCTATTTAGAATTTCTCAAATAATATAAAAGGGTTTCACGTGACATTAAATAGAAGTAAAATAGATATGAAGCCAGATGTTGTAATTGAAATGCTTTTCACACGTCCAATTTATTGAAGTATTTGTCAATTTTTTTTTCATAAGATATTTTGGAAAACATAGATACATGATCATCATAATCTTGTCTACTCGTAGCTATCAAAAACGCCGGATTCTTTGTGACGTGCAGATCGACAAATGTATTGTCTTGTGACTAATAAAGTAAATTACAAAACATTTTCATTGCAAAGATTTTAATACGGATTTTGTTTAGGGTAGGTGTCTCTTTTCAGGGACCGACCACCATTTAATGGGGGATTGGAGTTCTAGAATTTGAGAAATTTCGGTCCCCAATAGTTCGAGAAAATGATCGGACGTAAATAATAGATTCCATCATATTGGGTGAAATATCTTGGCTAGAATAAATGAAAACAATTGGTTGGAAATACAATCCCAGATCTCTCCTGAAAATCAAACGAACGGTTCCTAAAGGTAGATCAGTAGACTTGAAAATTAAAACCTAACAGTAATTATGGACAAAGAAGTGTCTATTGAAGGTTGTAGACCCTGATCTGCCAGAGAAGAATGCAAATGTAATCTCGGTCACCGCATTTTGCATACTTATATGCGTTGTGCATAAATTGTTGCGCTAATCACCTGAGCACTTAAAGGTTTCCGTTATCACTTTTCCAGTACCTACATGGTTGTCCATCCCAGATATGCCCGACCTAATTCTGATTTTCTAGTTCACGTGCAACTTTTTAAGAAGGTTGTCAGCTCAGAGAACGTAACTGCCGAATTCGTGACAACTGACGAAAACGATGTCAGGAAATCTTCACTCCGAATGTCCATCTCCTTGACACCAGGTAAGCAATTCATGTTACATCGATAAATTATCTAGCTAGTCTGTCGCATTTAAATGCATGTTTATGTCCAATAATTAGCTTGTCAGTTTTAATACATTTATCTGATTCATTAGTTTGCCAGTCGCATGGTAATGTCTCGCATAATCTGTTGCATTTTAACAGACAAATCAAGGCACATAATAAACAGCGAACTTGGAGAATTGACTTCGTAGGTAACAAAGAGAGTCCGAATCGTAGGTTAAGCAATTTTCCATTCGCTTCCATCAACACGTATATACATCTGTAAGTCATCTAACACATTTTGGAATCCCACATCTTCAAGGTAACAGTACATGTTAAGGAGCCAAGGCTTGTTCTTTTGCCAAAATTAAAAAAAAAACCAAAACAAAAACGAAGTGTCTGTATGAATGGGTGGATGGAAAGTTCAAGACCTTTGCTTAAGCGATAAATTGCCATAATATACCTTTTTTAATTTCTTTCTCACGTTTCTTAGGAATGAAAGAAACGGACATGGTGCTACCGGTAAGTTTGTGCATGGCATTTATTAGTGAGAATAAGAAATAAATCCAATAACGGTCATTTATATAGCGATATCTTAATGATTCAAATCTTTTTGAATGCGTTAAATATTCGATTTACGAGAATGTCTACACTTTACTGTTGCATACGCTACAAAAATGGAGGTCTTTGTGCTGGAAGAATTTAAATAGGTTTATATTTATATAACGTGGCAGAAAAGGGAAAGCCGTTGTACTATAAGAATTTGACATAATGGATTCGTGAATCCAATTAAACTGATAACATTTTTATCTGATTTTCGAATTTTCGTGAAATAGACAAGATATAGGAATGGATAATTCTTGGATATTTATTTTAGCAATTGAATATCTAAATTGAACCACTTTTCGGTTATTTACCGCATTTGACATATTAAGTGTATTAAGCTGAAGTTTGTACATGGAATTATTTGTATACTTGCCCTTTGTAAATAGTGTTATTATCCATTATTTACTGTTATCTGTTGACAGATTCCAGCTAATTTCAAGTCCCAATCATACCTGCTAGAAGTGAATGGAACAGGGGACGTAACTTTTGAAACGTGCAACTACGTCTATGTTTTTGACAAATCGCTGTCCATCTTCATACAGACGGACAAAGCGCGGTACAATCCAGAACAACTAGGTACCGGTCGCATAGTCTTGAAAAGTTATCGTCCCAATTTTAAATTTTACCTAAAAGTTGTTAATGGAGAATGTGTGCTTCGAACTGTTCATATGTAACGTTCATGTTCAACTTGGAACTCTATTTGAAATAAGGACTTTTACTATATACCATATATTGCAAAGGGATCACGAGGACAGGGTGACCCAATTATGGAGTCGGACAATTTTGAACACCTAAATGCTCTTTATCACAAGATTATTTCTAACTATTTTGTTGTTCATATTGACTGTTACGTACTGCGAACGATATTTAGTCTCAACTTTGAGGTAAAGTTAACAAGACACTTTTATTTACGCGCCTTAAATAACACAATACAATATAAATGTATCTCCTGATTTAAATCACGTGATTAACGAATCATCTTATTCACCGATGTTTCCAATTCATCAATCTAGATTATAAGTATTTTTTTTCTCGTAAAAGCCGCTTGCTGAATGGTAAAAATGTGCAATAAAAAATTACGATACTTTTTGTGAATATGAATGGAGACACGGATTATCAGGGACATCTCACTCAATCCTAGCTAAAATTATACGGTTGAGACATTGCGTCACTACCATATGTATGCGTAAACGATTGGATATTATTGCAATGTAAAATACTCTTTAAAAGACATCTTTACGACTATGAATATCCACAAAGTACGATTACATTGGATATAGCTTCAAGAAACACTAAATGCATTGTAGTAAAGAACTCCGCATATAAATATATATTGTACCATTTTCCATCTATTTTGAGAATCTAATTCTTCTTACCTGGGAATTTAACCTTTTATTTTACTTGAGGTTTTATATTCATGACAGCATGTTCGTTTCTTACATTTCATGAT
Source organism: Sinohyriopsis cumingii (assembly GCA_028554795.2). NCBI lineage: Eukaryota > Metazoa > Mollusca > Bivalvia > Unionida > Unionidae > Sinohyriopsis > Sinohyriopsis cumingii. Next base: position 33,451,058 of record CM068836.1, read on the forward strand.
CAGTTCAGTACAGAGTTTTTGCGGTTGATCCTGAGCTGAAGCCTCTGTCAGTAATTCTGGATGTCGAAATATTTGTAAGTTTGGATACAAAAATGTTCTTTACAATGTACACTAGTGTTCACCTTCTTATGGAATAAAAATATCCCCCACTCCACCCCATGTAGGTAATTGTCAATCGATTTTAAGGATGTAATTTAGGTTGCCCCGTGTTGTAATTTTCACAGCTGTATATATAGCTAATATTTAAAATAAGGAATAAAATAAAAATACAGCTGTTTAATTCGCAAACAGACGAATCGTTCTGTATAAAAGTTAGCAAAATATAATATGGAGGTCAATATATTTAGAGCTCTTATCCTTATTCGAATGGTTTGTTTCCTTCAAAAGCTTTTGAAGCTATAAATGTATCTTTCAACAAAACTATTGGGTAATGTAACCTTGTTGCCATTTAATACCTCGCCATTTTCATTTCATGTAATTAAAGGATGCAAAAGGGAACAAGCTCAGTGAGACCAATGGGGTACAGAACATTTTAGGCACAGCCGGATCATTTCAGCTCTCAGATATGCCCGTCCAGGGAAGCTGGCGTATCACTGCAAAGGTCAAGGTCGGTATTTCCTCATTTCTGCGGCTTTCTGCTTCGTAGTTCTTTCTCCACTTTAAATTACGATCACCTCGTAATCAGCATCATGTTTTAACTAATGAATGCTGCGAATAACTCTTGAGACTCTTATGTCTTTGATCCTCGTTTAATAGACATATTTCTCAGATTCTAGGAAAATAAACAGAACCCAGTTTTGAAATGTCATCGTCGATACATTTTGTTCCGATACTGGAAATGTTTGTTTCAACTTATTTCAAGTTATCTAGATCGTAAATGTAGAAAAGTTGTATGGAACTGGTTAACTTTATCTTCATTGTAAAGTTCGCATATCTGTTGAAAAGCTGTAAATTGAATCTTTAAATTATAATTTAATGTCTTCAAACATGTAGTGCACGAAGAAAATACCACTCGTGTTCCGAAATTTTAAAGATCATGAGTTAGTTTCATCTTTAAATCTGAAAGCAATGTAAGCTCATGAGATAATGGATAGAAACATTTATCAAATGGGAGGCCGACAAACGACAAAGCAAATCGCACATTTGCTATTCGGTTCTTAAGTTTACTCTTCGACAAAAACTATGCATCACACGGCAATTCCTGTCGATTCTTTAAAGACCATATCTGTAGGAAGATGAACCGCTTTTCAACGTATTTAGTTTCAGTTGCGAGCGAATTGTAAATCTGTCACTGTCAGTCATTGTAGACCACTAAAGAATATATTTAATCAAATCAATTTGTTTTCATAATTGAAGACTAAAATACTATGCCAACTAAATCTGTGATAAATTCCCATCATGAAAAATTTGATACGGCATCTTTTGCAGGGAACAGAAGTACAAGAATCCCGTTATTTCAAAGTTGAAGACTATGGTAAGTCAAAATGGAAGTGAATGGTGTATGCTCTACACGTTCAGAAATGTAAAACTAAAATCATTTATCTTTAAATAGAAAATTAAGAAGTTTATGAAACTGATAGTTGGATTGACGCAAATTAAATGCCCGAAAGTGACGAAATAAAATTACATAACTGGACATAAACGTTTTAAATGGTCAAGTCGTTTTACCCATGCGTAATAACTATATGGTCCGTTTTATCATTCGTAACCTTCCATTATTTGTACACACTTTGCATCATACCTCCCGACAGATTTGCTGTTGAACGGGTCTGGGTACGTTGTCTTTCCCAAGATCAAATAAAAGTTTGAATATTGGAACACGTGATTTAATCCTATCTATAAGTGTATCAAACATCTTAACCCCAAATTCCAAAACCAGCAACTCCTCCTCCGAGAAACAATCCAAAGCGTATCAGAAGTCTACCTTCTATATATATTTAGAAGTTGTCTGTAACAGCTTACTCTCTACATGTAATGGTTGCTTGTGGAAACGCCTCTTATCGTGTTCACGTGTTAAACATGCACGCTTTCATTTCTTATGATGGTCTATGCATTTATATCAAATAACTTTACTCGTGAATTTTAAACGGTAGCACTGTATAATAAAATAGGTGCAGATTTATTGCCACTCCCAAAACGTATTCGAGAGCCTTGATTACCTGTCGATTATAATTAAGAGAAATGAGAGTTCTCCTATAGTTGCATTATAACTTTTAATTTTTTGTAGAGTCGGCGTAAGGATCGTTTTTTAAATACTAAATAGTAAGTTTCGTTGCTTAACAGAGTTGACTCGGTTGATGTACACTTACTATTGATGTCAAACTCGCCTGGTATTGTACCATTTTCAGTTATTCTAATTATTTTAGTTAAACTCTTAAACAGTTACCAGATGCTTCATAAATGTAAGTCAACTCGCGTTATAAAGATGAATCGTAATTTGTTCAGACTGCTTATTGGAGTAGACGATCGAAACGGGATTAAAATGTCAGCTCGTGACTAGTGGTACACATTTCATGTCTTCAAACCACTTTACTTCATATTTGTAACTATTCTTGCATATTTCGTCCTTTCACTCAATGTGGGTGGGGGTCGAGTGGTCTAAAGCGCTCACCGTTACGGATCACTGTCATCGTGAGTTCGACAGCCAATGTGGGTACGTGAGAAAGATTGCCAGCAGCTTCTCGTGTGTCGGTGGTTCTTGCCGGAGTTTCACCGGGTTCTTCCTGCACCATTTATATTGGCCGCCATGTATAGCTTATGCTGAAGAATGGCTTGAAACCCAAACAACAAAGTCATTCAATTCTTTCCTTTTGGCGTTTAAAAGAAATTGTTTGCTAACACAGTGGTTATTTTATTTCTTGACGCAGACTACCTTATCGCACATTTTGTATTACAGTTCTTCCAAAGTTTGAGGTCACGGTTCAGCTTCCTGCCTATGGAACTGCAGATAATCCATCACTGTCCGGCGTAGTCCGAGCTAGGTAGATAGCTTCTTAATTACTTGTTTTTGACTTAAACGATGTTTTATTGCCTGGCAAGTGAAAAGGAAAACTGTAAATTATAATCCATTCGGACCAGGCTACAGTTATCGAATTTACCATATGGCGCTATTGTAATGAAGACTTGGATTAGAATAAAATTTACAGCAAATGAGTTTTAATTGTTTTGTCCACGTATATTAATCTTAACGCGTCGATGAAGTTCAGCTAAATGTATATTTATCAAATTTTTAGATACACATTTGGAAAAGCTGTCGAAGGCGTTTGTGTACTAAGAGTAGAGCGCCAGTACTCTAGCAGCATCTACGATCCAGTTGCTGTTCATACACAATTCACTGTAAGTACACTTACAGAAGCGGCTAAAAAGCTGTTTTATTTTTATTTGATAGAAAAGGTCGATATTTAAATCCAAAATGGATTCTCGCTTAGTCCTAAAGCTTCAAGAGCGGTAGAACAGGTCGTCTTCAGCAGGAACTGCGCATGATCCCTGTAGTAAGATCGAAAATTTTACATATTAAATCATAAAGTGGCACATGTCGTGATTATTCGCTGGTCCTGAAAATTGTCGTATTCTGAAATTAACAAAACGTATTTAATGACTTGTATCGGGAACGAAAATTGCCCAAAACAGGATTTTAATTGGACATTTTTACAGAAAGGCGACAAAATCCAAAATTCTTTCTATAAAGACTGTAAAATTTCTTTACAAACATGCTTTATGCTGCGGTTACCTGAACTAAGTTTAACATGTTGGAAAAAATCCTGGTACTACCTTTTAATGCATACAAAGACAAATGATCAGATACGGACTGATAATTGTCGGATGTTTTATCAGTGAAACCTGCACGTTTCAAATTTTGTATATCTTGTACTACATTTTTTTTTTACAAATAAAGATCGACGGTGAAAAAACCTTCACGATACCGAAGAGCTTCTTGGAGAGGTTATCGCGTGACATTGAAAGCGAATCATTCCGCGTGATAGCCAACGTCAGAGAAACAGCGACAGGCATAACGGAAAGCGGCGATGCAACAATCACCTTCTACCCAGAAAAAATCAAATTGGAGTTTGCGCCGTATATGACTGACAGTTTCAAGACTGGATTTCTTTACCACGTTGCTGTTAGTATCTTACATCCCTCGGGATGGTGATAGGGCTTGGTTGTGGGGCAATCCATTAAAATACACGAATTGTAATGAATTCCTTAAGTCCATAAATACATTTTGTAATTAACGATAATCGACATCCATTAAAATTTCGAATGATTTGAAAAGAGAAATAAAATCCACATTAGTAAAACGCGCTATACGAGACTTATTTAAAAAAACAAGACACGAATACAACCTAGTCTTATTCTCAGTTGAATAATTCCTATAGTTTACGTTTTTTTTTTGAGGAAACTTGCATTTAGCTGTAAGCTTTTTATAAGTGTTTCAACGACAACATGCAACGCAAGACGAAAGCTTGGAACAAATACTCTTAACAAGCTGTAGGTCATTTGGAGCGCTTGTTTAAAATTTATTTTGGATAATGCAGTTACTGAATGTTCAAGTATTGTTGCATAATGTAATCGCCTCTAGATATAACATATTATATTATATAATCTTGTAACTACACGGTAATTGTTACTGCTAAATCTATTTTGTACCTACAAGATTCTATTGGTAACAATGATGATGAATCTGGACCTATTTTATATCTAGGTGAAAGTAACTGAACCGGATGATCGCCCACTTGTAAACCCAACGGAACGGTTGAAAATCAACATTACATATTTCACAAAGACGGCAACTGCAGGTGCCAGAGCCTTCAACAACACAGAAGCAGAATTCATCGGTCCATTTCCTTCTGGGAAAGTTATTTTTCTTCCAAACCTAGAGTATACACCATCTCCAGATGGATTTGTAACATTTGACCTGGATATTCCAGATAATGTTTTCACTGCGAGCATCTTGGTATGTAATACTAGTCGTTATTGTTAGGATGGTACTTTGTACAGTGTACGATGACGAAATTACGAAACTGGCAAATATGGTCTAACTGTTTGGAGAGTTATAGAAATTTATCCAAGGACCATCATGGCACTAAACATTACCGCTTGGGAATGATATAATTTCTTGACATTACTACAACTACTTGGAGGACCGTCATGGTAGTAAACATAACTGCATAGAAATGTACTAAAACTTTACAAAATGGCTATCCTGGAAATATTTAACTGCTAAATGTCACTGGTGCAAGCATAATGTTGGCTTGCAGAAGTTTCGGGTACCACTATTTTGAGTGATCTATTAACAAATGTTGAAATTTAAAGAATGTCAAAAAAATCTTTCTTTTCTTCCCAAAACGAAACATGTTAAGAATGTCTGGGTATATACTGAATATTTCTGTAAGTGGTTGTACGACTGAAGTTGTATCAAAGTCATTGCAAATACAAGGATTTTAAGTGAACGAACACTTTAATTCAGTGGTTCCCAAAGTGTGTGTGTGTGGGGGGGGGGGCGCTATTGCTGAATAATGCATTTTATAGGGAACGGTGGGGGACACCGAGGATAACAAGGGGGCAGTGGCTCCAAAGTTTGGGAATCACTGCTTTAATTAATTCGACTCTCATTTTAAGTTTTAATAAACTATAACGTAATACAAATTTAATTGTAAAAGTAAAGATTCTCACAAAGATGCTCAAGGCTCCATATGAAATCTCCACGATTCCTTTTAAGGCCGAGTTTGCTGGAAGTAAAGTTTACAAAGACATCATCAGCTTTCAGTCGCCATCCAGAACTTTCTTGAAAGTGGATCTTTTGACCAAATCGCCAGAGGTAAGCATTTCTTACCTGCCTATAATTACAACGGGAAATTTATGAGAGAAATTGATAATAATAAAAAACATTAAATATTTATGTACGTGTTCAGCGTGTCGCAAACATACAATAATGATATGGACCATAAATGATAAAGGCCATTTTTTGTTGTTGCCATAATCCTTGGCGTTTGTGAAAAAAGTAGGGAGACCGTTACGACGCAGAATTCAGATATTGGTTTGCATTAAGATAATGGAAAACTCTGTTCAAGAGACGGCATACTAGATTTCATGACAGCCATCTTGAAATAACTTTTGGCCTCTGTATAGACAGTGAGAATGCCAATAGTATTCTACCTGCAGTCTACACGGCATCTTTTTTAGAGCGCAAAGAAAATTTAAAACTAGACATGTTCGTTGCATAATGGTAGAAAAAGCCGCTAGTTTTATAACTGTAGAACGTCAAAATATCCTCAAGGTTTTTCCTTACAATTTTCAGATCGGGAAAAATGTAGTATTCAGCGTCACCGGAAGTGAAGGTGAAGTCCCAGAGGAAGTGACCTACCATGTAGGTATTTTTCGTGCATTTCCTTCTTGCAGCATAATCATGTTGCGCACAAAGTTTTCTTGTGAGTTCTATATATTATCGGTACTAGTTTGTACATATCCGAAGACGAAACACGGTACTTAGTATCATGTATATTGGTTCCGTTTCGTATTGTCCGCGTCTAGTCCTGTAAATTGATTTAGCTGCTCTTTCAGGCATAAAATTACAAATAGCAGCATCGTCACAGGTTACAAAAGTTTCAAAAGTATGAAAGTACGAATTGTTTTCCGTTGCATCCATCTCGATATTGTTGTACACTTATGTGTCACGCGGTAGTAAAGAAAAATGGCATGCGCAAGAATCTAATTGCGAAATTACAGTAGTTAACGTTTGAATAGCTTAAACAATTTTGGAAAATATCGTTGGGTTCAAGAACCGAAAAATTAAGATTAAATTGGATTGTCAATTAAAACGAGCAATAACCCTTTCAAGGAAAACCAAAAGGCACATCTAATATAACTTGACATGGTGAACGATAAAATCCTTTATCGTCAACACGATCTATTTTATATACATCATCCTTCTGAAAAGTGTCTTAGCACACTCTTGGCAATATTTTATTACTTGGCAATTTTTTATTACTAAACAGGGCATGTTTAAATTGTATTTGCTTTCTTCGTACTGTTTAACGCGTAAACATGTTATACCTAGTTAATCGATGAATACTCCTTAGAATTTGAATAACCTTATCGTAGGAAGATGGCTAAACTGCAGAAATATTCTTTCGTTAGGTGATATTTTAAGCTCTACAGAGCTTAAGAATGTTTTTATAATGAACACTTTACAAATAGTAGCCCGCAAACTGTACTTAACAAGAGCAACTTAAGAAATCAAATGTCTTTTTGTTTAGATTCTCTCAAAGTCACTCGTGTCGTTGACGGGTAAAGTGCCAATGAATCAGGACAGTGTGTCACAGACCTTTACTGTCCTAATAACTTCCAATATGGCACCAGCATCCCGTATTCTAGTGTACTATGTCAAATCGGATGGAGAAATAGTGGCTGATGGACTCTCCTTTACGGTGCAAGAAATCTTTCAAAACAAGGTGAGTTTTCGGATATGAGCATTGAACTATAAACACGTATTTTCTTTTTACTTTCGAATCGGAATTTGTTCGTATGGTTTCAAATATTTGATTTGTTTTTGCACGTTCACTTTGTTTTGAATAGGTGGACATAAAGTTTAGCAAGACAAGCTCGCAGCCTCGTGAAAATGTTGACATTCAGCTGAAAGCAGACCCCGATTCCCTCATTTGTGTGCTAGCAGTAGACAAAAGCGTCCTGCTGCTGCAGACTGGAAATGACATAACGGAGAACAGGGTAAGAGAACTGGAAAAAACCTTACTATTATCATTGTAATTAAGACGGACCCCATTTAGCTAAGCAAGTCCTGTACAATAACTACCTTAATGTTCCCAAGATCGCGACCTTGTTAAACGCGTATATTTTATTAGCTTGAAATTGACTTGAATCATACTATTTAACTCCCAAATCTATTCAATTGGCTGCAAAATTGTGCATTGTAACGATTGAAGTTTATTCAGAGTTCATCGAAATAACGTTGTCTTATATAAGTTGTTCCAACCTGTAAAAGACAGTAACATAAACTGGGGGTGGGGGGGGCTGAAACGTAGTGTCGGATGCCTCACGCATTTGTCGCATCTATGCAGAACTGCAAATTATCACGAATATTGTTCTATACTTATGAAGTTCTGATTAAGATTGTATTTATTGCTTATTGTACTTTACCAAAAAAACTGAAATCTTGTAAAGACTAGAGGGCAAATAGCTAGTTGAAGCTCTATTTCGTGGATAGGGGACTGCAGGAGGCACCGTTGCAGTGCGTCACCATAGAAACCGACCAGTTGAAGGTACAATATTTTTTCACTTTTAGGTCCGACAGGATGTAACCAGTTATGGTAGCGACGGCATCCCCTTCGCAACAGGATGGGGTATTCTCCCGCCTTGGCCTTTCCTTGCGAATGACGCATCTGAAGTGTTCATTGTAGGTATTTTCTGTAGTACACGTTTCAAACATTTTTCATTTACCCATTTAATTTCAAGATACAAGTATGATTGGTGCTTTCATGATAGACCTAATGAACGTGTACAAACTGCTAGGAAGTTGAAGACTTAACATTTTTCAAGATATGACTTAGCGTCTAGTTTCAACCAGAACTGCATAATATATACATAACTTTTTTTCTTTCAGCTGTATCCTTTTCAGAGGTATTTTCCGTTCCAAAAGTAAAGGAATCGTACAACATTTAAAATCAGATCTGAAGATCCCGTATTTACCACGCAATTCATTATAATAGGCTGGTATTAATGCCATTTCTTGGCTGAGGATGGGCTATACGTGACTGGTAGAAAAATCACGGAGAAGCGTAAGAACCCCCGACCCACAGGAAGCATTAGTCAAAGAAGTTCGAGTACTACATAATAGTTTATTTACTTAATCTGTACTTTATTCTTATCATTTTCAGCAAGCAAGAATGGTCGTATCGACGGATGCCAACTTGTACGAGTTTGATAGATGGTCATGTGAGCTGAATTTGTTTTTCAAGTCACGTGTTTAAGTGAATAAGTCTAAGTTGACATCTAGACATATGAAATTCTCTAATTAAAACCAGAGATCACTATAGTTTAATGGAATGCTATTAATATCACAGAAATGCATTTAGAAAACGGCAATATAACCAATGCATGAATTTAAGTCTCCAGGAGGTAAATAAATTTATATTTTTTTGTCGGTCTCTCGTCTGCCAGCTAACAATTTTACTAGGGAATTTTCGCAACGAAAGTTTAACTCGGTTTTGAACCATTTAAACTATAGTAAACATGTTGATAGCGAGTTTTGTCCAAAGAGTGGTCGTATTTGAGATTAAAAAAGGTACATATGTTAGTGACGTATAAAACGTCACACTAAAACTTGCTGCGAATCTGCAGAGTCCATCTGCTTTAGGGACTATTTTATCCACTGTTCAAGTCGTGCATCTTTTAGCCGTGGCTGTCCTAAATCAGATTCTGTACTTTGAACATTTTCCTGATGCAATTGTTTGTGCATGAATCTGTAAACATAAAATGTTTTAAACTTTGGTGTTGAATTTTATTCAGAATATCTGGTTATATTTTCTTAGTAAATGACGGAGCAATGTCCGGTGTCTTCGACGGGTCACGTGTGAAACGAATGGTCGCTTCAGATGTGTATACCAGTGAGAAACTTGTAGTCCCAACAAAAGGACTCGGAAAATTCTTCCCTGAAACCATGATCTTCACCAACGTCACTGCTGAGTATGTTTTCGGATATCAATTTCATATCGTACAACAAATGTCCGTAGAGTTTTTCTGAAAACGTTTTACTGAGTATTATTTAGTCACTCGTTGTCACAATTATGGCAAACATTTCATAATAAGAATAGTGTACTGTAAGTCAGTAGGTGATATTTTATCTTAAAATTAATTCCTTTGTGTCCACCTTTCCGACATTAATGAATGGCCCTCCATGGATTTCGTTCAGATTGTAAGAGACCTGATAGCGAAGCTGGCTCAACTGCAACCTGAATCATTAAATGATTTCATTTTTTAGTTTGAAAAATTAAACTGAACACAAGAAAAAGCGAAATGTTTGCAAACATGATATAGCACTGTACACCTGACCTAAACGCAAATCCTAAATTGCACAGAACATACCGATTGACAGAAGGACGTTAAAGAGTACGATGCTATTGGTCCCACGATTAGTTGTGGCATAAAAAGCAAAGACATTGTTGAATTCGCAAACTTGATGTGAACTAGAGTAACCATTTTCAATTTACTTTTTAGATGTATGTATTCGATATTTGTTTCAGTGCAAATGGGACTGCAAAACTAACACAGATTCTTCCCGATACTTCAACGGAATGGGTTGCCAATGCATTCGCTCTAAATGTTGCAAGTGGCCTCGGGATCGCACCTGTGCCTGCCAATGTATGTAATTCAACAGCAACCAATTATACTTTGCGACACTTTATTTGGGGAAATTATTTTATTATAATTGTATTTTATTATAATTGTATGTCGATTGTTGTCGCAAACTTCGGACGCATGCTTTTTTCTTTACACTTCATTGTTGCCCTCACTGTCACTTGTATAACAATTGCAAATGTCCTTGTAAAATGGTTTCTTTTAATACTTTTCTCTATGATTTTATTTATGCAAGTGGAATGTATATGGAGAAGTAGATATTATTATTGTTGAATATTTAAATTTAATTAGAACTTGGTTCGTTTAAAATGAAACTTGAGATGTTTGGACAGTTTGTGTATTCATTTTGTTTTCTAAAGTCGCTCGAACAATACAGTATGGAAAATTAGACGACATAAATTTCAACTATTCACCATCCCGTGTCTTTTCATTTTAGCTTACAGTGTTCAAAAAGTTTTTCGTGAGCCTTCAGTTGCCGAATTCTGTCGTGATCGAAGAAGAAGTAGTTGTTCAAGCAACCGTTTTTAACTATTATGACACCGACGAATACGTAAGTCATAATAGTGCTGCAATAGTAGCAATTTGATCATGCGGTAATCTTGTTTTGATAATCATGCAGGGAGCTGGTGTAATTTTGTGTGCATGGAATGACAACCGTGCGGTAATTCTGTGTAAGCTATGATTATCCAGTAATCCTGTGTAGTTTGTATGTTGCATTATCCTATAATAAAAATAGGGGTGGAATACAAGTTTGGAAAAACCGTAAATTGTTTTAAATTTGCAAGTATCCATTAGTATCCATTAATAGAATACCTTTTGAAATTTGTATGGAAGTTAATTGAAACGTGTATTATGAACATTCCCAACATTTTGTACAACAAACGTAAGGTCTGTCGTGTAGTATAGTCTCGCATTGTATAGATGTAAACAAAGATGCTTTTTATACAATTATGCAAACGTCACACGGGTCATGTAAGCGCATTTACTGATAAAAAATTAATTTTCAGACTTAATCGTTATAGTTATAACAGTTTATACAACCGTTATTTTCTAGTGAACTGCATTGTCATAACAATTTCCAGACGAAAAATATCGATCGCTATGGACTTTGCAATTGTAGTTCTCATTACTCTCATTACACTGGGTCAAGAAACTTGATACTGAATTGAATTATTATTGGCACAGGTGATATATATATATATATATATATATATATATATATATATATATATATATATATATATATATATATATATATATATATATATATACTGGACCATGCATGGGATAAAGGAGAAACGTACAATTAACTTCTAGTACGTGATTTTTTTTCTTCTTTAGAATGATGTAAAATTAACTAACCTCTGAAATGACGAGTGATTCTACTGTCTTTTACGTGTTTGAAAGAATATTTGTATGGGAAAAACGGGTACTGTATACGAAATGAGTTACCGTAGAAACTGGGCCGGCGCTACCATATAGGCAAACTAGACAGCCGCCTAGGGCGCTGATTTCAGGGGGCGCATTTTTTAAATTATTTTATTATTTATAAATTTTGAAACTGATATTTTCCGGGGGGAGGGGGCTCCAGAATGTAACCTTGCGTAGGGCGCAAGATAGTCTGGCCGGGTCTGGCGCCGGCCCTGCATAGAAAGATGTATAAAGTCACATAATTGTCTCCAATTTATCGGTCTTGTGTACCGTTTTTTTTTTCCCTAACGTCGTTTTGCAGGCTTTGTTTATAAACGACATTATTGTGTCTTTTGTTTGAAGTTCAACTTCTTCCCGCCGCGCGTTCCCTCTTGCATCGTAGCGTGCGACAACAAGCACAACAGGGAACACTCTGCTTGCTTGACTGACTAAAATTGTACGTTACATTGAATTTGTCATTAAGTATTTTTGGAGGAATTTATACAATCTTCTAAGGAATTTTGATAGACAAGGCGCGAAATAAAGTGAATAAACGCCATTTAAAACCATGTAAAGTTTCCAAAATGACAACTATAGCTGCAAAAAGTGACTCGGCACGTACACGACCTTGAAGTTGTAATTTTAGTCGCAATGAATATAAATGCGTATTCCACCTCAGTCCCCATCGAATTGTCCTGGTGGACGCATTAGTCACCTATCAAATATATTGCAATGATGGTTTGTAATGCCCTAAAACCCTTAAGTTTAATAATTTTTGATATGCTGATAGCTATTAGCACAAATCGTCTTCCCACCAGTATAAATCGGCTATAATTTAAAGGCAAAGCTGCTAATCAATGATTGTAGAAAACATTCCCTTCCATAATTTACATAATGTTTCAGTCATATGGTTTAGATTCAACCAAAAGCTGGATCACGATCTTCGTGATATAACATTTTTTTTTAAATGACGAACACATTTTTGGTGTAAAATGTTGATTTTGTTTCGTTTCGATGTTGCATTTTTGGTATCTATTGACAGAAATCAATATTCTCCATATTTTAGCTTGGGCCTCGTTCTACTTAGTCGACCAAGTCATGTATAATTACTAATTGCATTCTTTTGTACGTTTGCCAAAAATGTTACAAGACAATTGTTTTGTTTTAGTAATGACTTCTATATTGATATAAATTCGAAAGACTTCGATTTTCAGTCAATAGTTATGATCTGGAGTAATTGGACTGAATATATCCCAACTTTCCCATGAACTTTCAGCTTTGTAGAAACGAAATTTTTCTGTAGATTTTTCGCCGTTTGGTGACATTGTTTATAGGAAATGTGCTGTCACCTTTTTCCTACACTATATTTTAATGCGCGTCCTCGTGACCTTTGGTTTCCGTAGCATATCGTTATCAATGTTTTGATCAACAAACGGGCTAAGGCGCGTTAAATAACGGCATTTAAGGATCTCGATTTTCATTAGGCAAGGACAAAATATAACAATTATTAGACCACCTAACTTGGCTTTACGCAACAGTACGAACGATTGTTGCATTTAAAGCAGATTTCCATGTAATGTAACCTAGACGCAGAACGCGAGTTATTTTCCAGCGTTCGAACATTATTTCGAGGATATATGGCTCTGTTGCCCGCTTACTTTCCGTGCTTTCCTGGTCATGCGTTTGCTACATGGTGGTTGCATTTCAGCCAAACTTGTCATTATAGAGTTTTTTGAGTGTTTTAGATTTCCTGCATTTCAAGGAATTGAGAACTTTATTTCTAGTTTCCCTTATCTTGGGTTTCTCGGCACAAGTTCCTCAAATGAGCACTGTACATGGAAAGATCGTTTACAATGCATCCATCGCTGATGGGTTTATTTTTATTCTACAAATAGGTTCTGGTTACCTTGAAAGGCTCACGCGACTTCGATGGCTTTACTTTTGAAGGCACTGGACGGATTACGGTTGCAAGAGGAAGTGACCTAGTGCAATGTGTTCAGGTATTTTAAACTATTGTAATTTTAAAAAATTTGAAACATTGTTTCCTACTGATAGTGTATAGAAGTCACTTATGAGAGAACATTGTACTTGTAATCCTACTTTCAATCCATTTTAATCTCCGCGTTAGATGTTTGTCAGAATTTCAGATCCCACGGTGCAGTATTATAATAGACAAAAAGATTAAATTAAATATGGATTTTGTGCAGTTTATGTATGTTCTTTATCCCTTATGACGTATGTCCTTAAAGAATATGGAAGCCTATATTACTTGCATATAAGATTATATTAAGAAAGTATACAAGAACATTGAAGATGTATATTTCGCAGAATCTGAATTTCACAAAATTCAACCTTGTACTACTTTACAAGTTCCTGGTGAAATTATGAATTCTCCATGTTGTAGATTTTTGGAAAGCAAATTCAGAGTAGATTATATACGTTCATGTTGGTTTTTGCTAGATGTATGAAATGTTCTTTACTCTAGCAAATTACCATGATATATCACAGGTGCAATCAAACAAGCCAAGGACGGTATTCTTCACAATAAGACCGAGGTCCATTGGGCCTAAAATCCTACTGGTACAAGCAGAGTCGCGTCTGGCGAAAGATACATTGATGAGACCACTTTTAGTTAAGGTATGCTCATTTTAGTCGGATAGATGAACGGCTGTAAGCATTTCCTTAATTTGAGTGAATATTTACATATTTCAACAGTAAAGTTTGTGCTAAATTTGACCTTATCGGTGCTTTAAGAGGAAATGATTGGATGGAGAAATAGTAGTGAAGTTTACAGTATAACCTTTTTGAATATAAAGATAAGTTTGAATTTTATAACACTCGTCCATTGCGGTGGAAAACGCTATTGCACTGATCTTGGTCATAATTGCACGTACGTCATTAGAGTACATTTTGTTTCAATAAATACTCACAAAATTGTCGCTTTCGATTTGAAAGATAAGGGTGTTAATTTCCCGGAGGATATAGCTGTATTATTGATGGCTTCATCAACCTGTATGGTTAAATTTATTGAAAACCTGCATCTTGTCAAGCTGTTTTCCAATGAAAAATGGAACAGTATTGTAACTGTTAAATATTTCATAGCTTTTATACTAGATGGCGGCGACAGCTGTCGACGTTTTGTTCTACAACTGTTGATGTATTTTTTCAAATGTTGATATTTGTTCAGTTTTAATGATGCTTACAGGATGAAGGCGAACCAAAGGAATATAACAGGCCGGTTCTAATATCGCTTCCGAGAGGTGGAACGTTCTTGGAGAGAGTTAGAATCACGTATCCTCAAAATCTCGTATATGGCTCACAGAGAGTACACGTAACCTTGATAGGTGAGCAAACGATATTTCATATGGATAGTTTCTATGGACATCTGAACTGATAGAATGTTTCCAGACACAGATCGTTCTGCTGCAAATGCATATTTAAGGGTTTAACATTCCCTGGTCCTTTCTGGAATTGGTGAATGAAACTTCCTGGTCGATTGAAAATACAGAATTTTCCCCCAATCGCTGATTCAGGGCTGACCAGTTTTTCTCTTATGGATGTTCTCTCGGGAATATAACCTATGTAACGTTTCTACTTGCCGGAATATTCCATTTGTTTTTTCATGAAACCCACTTTAACTCTTTTCTCTTCATTACACGGTTACAAGAGTGGTATCAGTTATTTCCATCTGGTGTTGGATAGGGCACAAACTCAGAATTTTACCCGATCAAAATGAACATTGTCAACGTTTGTTATTTTTATCAGACTGAGTAGAGTTGATTCTAGTAGTATATTATTGGCGAATAAAACAAGTGCGTTTGATACAGACCTGTACAGTTCTAAAATGAGTAACTCGTATCTTAGGAGAGCATACATTTCCTTATATTTATTAAAATAGATTATTTTTGTCTTAAGTTTTTGCGAGGTTTCTTTCTAAATATTGCCAAGACCATGTAGCAATAGCAAGAATGATGGTAATTTTGTGGAATGTAGTAGAGTGAAAACGTTTACATTTATTAGCTTCAAGACTTGGCACCATGACAATTGCATAATAACTCTTAGCAATGGGTCACATATATATCATAAATTTATGCGATGAATATAATCTTGAACGTGTTCATTATGCATCTTGAATGCTGTAAAATACCAAATATGCCATTTGCTCTAAGTAACTCGATGGTATCTTTAATTCGCTTCATACGTGGTCTAAAAAATGTGCTGAAAAATATCAAATTATTATTGCCTTGTCTACTGTAATATTTACTCCATTCTGTAGGTGATATTATTGGACCTGTCATGGATAAGATTGGTGACCTTATTCAGCTTCCATACGGCTGTGGGGAACAGAACATACTGACCTTTGCTCCCAGTGTATATGCAGCGCACTACCTAAAACAAACCAACAGACTTCCTGGCGATTCAGTAAAATGGGAGCACATAACATTCATGTTAATTACAGGTACCTAAACTAAGATAACTAAATTTCATTGTTATTAGTGATGTCATTGGAATGAGTTTTTTTATATGAATTAGCCAACAAGTGCATTATTCCACATGATATTAATAAATGCAAAGATCGATTTCAATCTTTAGGTCAACAAGGCTCGAAGAAATTTCAACCAGTTTCCAAATGATATTCTCTACAAGCATCAGATCCTCTACACAACGCCGTAGTAAGTTTATCATAGTATTCATGCTGCTTTCTGAGTGTATAAAACGTACGGAAATAAGTTTAAAAATTATCACACCATCTAAAACAAAACAGTAATGCTACAGAATTCAACTTTTTCAGGTTACCAGAGGCAATTGACGTATCAGCGATCTGATGGGTCTTTCAGTGCATTTGGTGATGCCGATAAGTCTGGAAGCATATGGTAAGTGTTTAGCATACACCATAATAATCAATCCAGGTCTGTGTCCTAGGTTCTAAAGATTATAATTGCATAAGCTACAAAATATGCTAAAACCACTCTGCATAAAAATATCAACAACGCACTGACTGTAGCGTTTAGATTTTGGAACATGAAATGAAAACTATAGCAGAATATTAATATTAGCAATGTTTTAAACATTTGATTTGTATTGTAATGAACATAAGGTGAGTGCACATTATTTGAAAACCATCATATATGGGGTACTTAACAAGGGAAACCATCCATCTATATCAGCAAAACAATGGTAGTCTTTTCAACATGTATTTTTAAACCTAAATATATTTACCATTATAGGAAGTTACTTTTCTGTACATAGTAAGCGAAACATTGTGCAACGAGTTTAGACTCTATATATATATATATATATATATATATATATATATATATATATATATATATATATATATATATATTATTGACAAGTCAGTAGTGTATGATTTATGATTGCAATCCATTCAATTTGTCTACATTAATTTTGTATAAAATGTTTGGAATGCGTCTAAATCAAAAGAAAGAGGTTCTCCTCACCTATCCCTTGATTAATCCTAACTTTCGTTCAATATGAAAGCAGTACATTAACTTTGTTTACTCGACAGTGTTTGTTCCATGTAAATCATTGGTTATAACTTATTTTTTGAATATCAGTCATCGTTAATTTGAACAAATACTTGACTACATTTTGCACTGATATTCTACCAAACTAGTTATAGATAAACATTTGGAGTGTTTTATAATACCAATAATATATTTAAAAAATGTATGTACATCTTGCAAGGGCATTTACCTTTTTAAACTCCGAAAAATTCTAACACATATTTCCAATTTGGTGCTCTTTTAAGATTACCTAAACTAGTTAAGTCTTAAAATTGTGTTGCTACTAATTTTAATACGTGCCACCAGTCCTTAGAAGCGAATATTCAACCAAGATATTTAAACTAAGTTGCCGTCTCCATCAGGCTATTACCAAGTACCAACTTTCAGCTCCATCAAATATCCTTTTTGAAAAACTACTATTAGTTTCCAGTGGCCGTTTTGACAAATACAACAGTAGTGTGCTTAACTGTATAAATAAATTTCCAAATACTAAAGTTATACCATAATTAAAATTACTGTAAATAGCATATTTAAAACGAAAATAAAATGGATGAAACACAACCTTGCTTTACTCCAGCCAGGAGGTTAAATGTTTGTAAAGCCAATTGACATTTTTAAGCAAGTCTTCAGATTTGTATCCATGGTTTTCATTATCGTAAGCATTTTACTGCTAACATTTTCATTTACAAGTTAATCCTAAAGGAGGTTTCCATAAAAAGTTTATGCTTTTTGATAATAATAATAATAAATAATAATATGGATATAATTGACCGAAAAGTCAGACGACTTTGTGGTGTTCCATTTTAACCCAATTTTGGTTAGAAATTTTAGATGTTACAAAGTGCTACATTAACTCCAACGATTTTCCTTATTCATAAAATACAATTTAATCTTTCATTCCAATGAAAATTCCAATCCGAAATGGAGACGACCACTATGAACAAATAAATACCACGTATCATTCACAAAACAGCTCTACACTCGGAAAATTAGAGGTTAATAACTAAATTATTCGATGTTTTCAAGAAAGTTTATTGCTTTCTAAACACTTCACAAGGTCAAAGATAATTTTCGTTAGCTTTCTGAATATCATCTCTTCAAGGTTGACGGCCTTTGTTGGAAAAGCTTTTTCACAGGCTTCCGATCTGATTTTCATCGATCCTAGGATCATCGAGCAAATAGTACACTACATTCTGGAACATCAGTGTGTTGACGGTCTTTTCAACATCACAGGGATCGTTCACCTGCAGGCGATTCAGGTAACGGTCGCCATTTTTTTTTTTTAGCGTTATAAACTTTATTTTGGATGAACATTGTGTTTAGGATGTTCTTATATTGGTCATTAAACCAGACTGTTGCTGCTGTTGGTATTGCTGCATTTAGGCAATTGTTTCATTCTATTATATCACGCAGAATCGCTTTGTTAGTTGGAAAGCTAAATAACTTTATTCACAAAATGTATCGCTGAAACTCGAACATATTTTAAAGAGGAACCATCCATTAAGGATTCTAGGCGTATTATCAAGATCAGTACTTGTCATAACATCTGGCTGGTGGACCGGGGATTGCAACTCGATATCGTATAATCGCAAGACGTGACCAAAACAAAATCCTGGATTTCAAAATTAAAAAGACGAAACAAATCGTAATTATCCTAGTAAAATAAAATTTGGTGTAAGCATAAAATCGGGCAAGGTACGAAACAACCATGCAAGCGTACTCGGGTACATGGGGACAATTTTTTGTACAGTTAAATTGAAGGCATATCCGTTTAGGTATTTCACGAAATATGGAAATGGCGGTATAACAGTGAACATTATAATTGTTTGTTTTTCAGGGAGGATTGGTTGAAAGCAGACGATCGCTTGGTGCTTACATCTTCATTGCTTTGAAGGAAATACAGGCACGCAATTTCAATGTGAGTTTCTTCAACACTGTTACGAATATATGGTCTTAAAACAAGTAACAGAAAAGCGCGAACAGCAAGTTTTGCAAAATGCGACATAAAACGGAAAATTTTAACTTTATTCTCAAATAATTCTCAAAGTTGAATCACAAGTGCAAACGTATGAAACTACATTCAAGTCCGTGGTGTTCCAAATATTAAATGTGCTAATGTGCCAACGATATGCAATGTGGCGATTTGTTAGTACGTATGGTGTATCACAATATAATCAAAAACATCCTTGTCTGAATTCACTCTAATTCCAAGTAAATGTTAGTCCAAGAATTTGAGTACCTCGCAATTCCGTAAATTGAAATAAATGCAACCAAATCAAACACTGAACACAACCATAAGATTGATTCTTTTGATTTTATGGAATGAATTGTTCTTGGGTATATACCCCTCTGCGTCACCTAGGGCGTGATCTGGAATGTTCTAGCCAGAATCAATACTGATCTTGCACTGAACGGAAGTAAACGTTCATAATTAAGTTTTAGTCCAATCATAGAAAAAATATCGTCTTTACATTGTTTACAAAATGCCAAAGGCCAGGTACACCGTTAACTTTGATTTAGACAAGTCAAATGCAGATGTGCATAACATAATTATAAAAAATGCATCAAATACAATTTAAATATACAAACCATGTCGTCATTAGCAAGTAGTAAATCAAGACGTATTGCACTCTTCAAAAGGCATCATTAGACACAAATTTGTGGTTATAGACATTGGGCACACTTCTAACAAGATTGTGTACAATATTTTTGTAGGTCGCTTACTAATTCGGTGGCAATTTTCACATTAGAACAAGCGACACGGAGATTACACTAGTCGCATTTACTCTTCCCAAAAGTCGCGGGTAAAATGCCGGATTAAAAATGTAGGAACACGCATCAATTTTGTATCATTACTACAAGACGGTCGAAATTACTCTTTTGGACAATTAGAGACCGATAATCAATCTTAATGATTATAATTATACTCTATATTTACAGAGGGATGACGGTCGATTGAAAGACTACATGAGTAGAGCTGAGAGCGCTCTGGCAAATTCAACAGATGAACTGGGAACAGAGTACGAAATGGCAATAATAGCTTACGCTCTGTCACTTACAGAAAAATATACTGCTAATGCTAAATCCATCTTGAAAACCCTCCTAGAAAGCAGAAATTGCGTCAATGAAGGTATAATATGGGTTTTTTGGTTTTGGGAAATTTTTGCAATATTCTGGACATAATAGCATTTTTATTGTTCCCATGTTTTTTAGATTCATGTTGGTGGATATTACTAATTTATGCCGCATGACATTTTTGTAAACATTATTGGTAAAATGTATGGTTGTGGGACATGGCAGCTTCGAAAGACAGCGTGAAGTTACTAAGGGAGTTTTACTATTAGTAAATCCATGCAATACATGACTGAGAATGTATAGAATTTTTCTAATAAAACACATACAATTAGCAGGCCAGTAAAGCAATATTTCATCAGTTTTCTTTACAATCCACTTTTATTCATACGTAACATTTTGAAATACTTTATTTTGCAAAATTCATTGTAAGATGCTGATCTCATGTAGTGAGAGGTCGTAAACGTTAGAATTGTGACAGCAAATCAATTATACATGACCAACCATTTGCATGGTATATCAACGGAACAAATCGTGATTCACTTTACCAGAACCATCAAACTCTAAAATGATTGAATCCATTTTCTGCAAAAATAGAAATGCAATGAGGCTTTCACGCCGCTTCTAAAACCAATTCAGCGGTTTTGTATTTAATAGAATCAATAATCTGCATAAAGTATTCTAGGTGTTAATATATTCCATATGAATTTAACTTGTATATTCGTTTCCGAAGACTTCATGTATAGGATACAAGAAACCGGTTATAACAGCTGTATAAAAGTGCATAATTGCTAATATAATGACCCCTCCATCAAGGTTTGAGTACAAATTGGTCCTTGCGTTTTGGTATATAAAGTGAAAATTCATTGAACCCTCTTTTACCCCCACTTGGAATATTTATAGCAAATATTTCGACAGGTGGTCTACGCCATTGGAAAAACGAGTCGCAATCGCTGCAGATAGAAATAGCAGCGTATGCTCTTTTGGCTTACACAGAGCTACGCGACATTGAGAATGGATTGCCCGTGCTGAGGTGGCTCATCAAGCAGAGAAATCCGTATGGAGGATTTGTATCATCTCAGGTAAGTTTAGATAATTCTGAAGTTTAAATTTGTATGCGTAGTTTCAGTAAAATTGATGCGTTTTCATCGCATAGACGTTTAAACGCATATCACTATTTTGCCACGTACAGAGTTCATTCTGAAAGCATAACCTTAACTGATGATTATTTTGTATACTACTTTTAATGACTTCATTAAATGCGAACAATACTGAAATTCTACCAGAATGCCTAAAATACCCAGTATTAGATAGTAAAAATGACATTAATATGGTAATATATGTTCTAAAATCAAAGAAATTAGATGCGAAGTTGAACCAAACCTTTTATTAAAGGAAAGCGTGTCCATGGTTTATTTTACACGCACCAAACCACTCGCACTGAAGTTTTCTTATTCGAAGTGTCACTTAAAATTCGACAGGAAGACAAGCTCTTTCTTAAAGATGGTATTATGTTTGATATCAAACAGCCAACTTAAATAGGTTGTCCATTTTTCAATGCTTTCCAATATTTTCATTACATTGTAAAAATGTTGTAATTGAGTTAGGTTACCATGATCTTGTTACAGGATACAGTTATTGCAATTCAAAGCTTGTCCAGTTTTGTGGCCTTGACCTATACCCCAGTTGTTGATATCAAAGTAACCCTTAAAGTGGGAGGTCTCATAGTGGAATGGACCCTCAACCAAGAAAACCGTGATATCCCGACATTCCGAGAAGTAAGCACATATGTACTGAACAAGATTATAGTACTTTATCGACAGAATACAAAACCGGCTTGTCTTCATAACCGTTTTACACTTCTCATGTCGAGACAGGGTATTCAAACGAGCAAGCAATATACGTAACATCTGCATTTAACAAAAGGAATAAATCTGTTTTATGCAATGAATAACTAAATTAATATGAATGAGGATTGTTTCAAGGTGTCTTGCGTTTTGTATTCAGCCTTAAAGGATAGCTATCTGACATTTATAACTTGTATAAGACTGTTAATGAGACTATATTCGTTTATTTTTTGGCATATTTGTAGCAATACAGAAATGACTGGGCAGAATTCAGGAGCACTTATAATTACATTTAAAGTTAAATAAAATGCACGTAACAATTCACTTTAATGTACTATAATGTGGCGTAAGAATATTAACATTTTTTGTGCTTCAAAACAGCAAGGGAAACCAAGATTTTAAAGTACGAGCTGTTGGCTTTATATTTTATGATTGACGTTTGTAATTTCAGTTTTCTGGTACTACGGATTTCGTAAATATAAATGCGACTGGAACAGGATTGGGTCTTTTGGAGGTGAGTTGATGCATACATATATGCAGACACAACGGCGTCAGTAAATAAGGTTGATGTAATGTCCAGATCAAGCAAGTCTTTTCGTTCTAAACCGTTCTGATTTTACCCATGTAAATTTATGCTTGTATTTTTTTGTGCAAATTCGTTTATATATATATAGTTATGGCACCAAAATACAAGAGGTGTACAACTGAATTCGAAAATTATTTTCAATTGGAATGGACAATTTGAGTGATTTCATTTAAGTAAAATAACTCCAGAATACAAGTAAAATCTACAGGAACTGTCTTCAAGTCTATTATAGTAATATTACATATCTTTGCCCTACATCCACGAACTTGAGAAATGGAACGCATATATTTAAATAGGTTGGGGTATTTTACAATGTGTTGGGCCAGTCGGAGCCTGCAAGTTTTACGCTCACTATCGAAACCTCGGAGGAAAAAAGGAACAGCTTTATTCTGACGGTGTGTACTAGGTATGTATTTAGTTACACGATACATTTTCAATAAACAATATCACCCATGCGAGGACTGAATATGGGGTTAGTAAAGTTTTTCGAAGATATTCCGTAGGATAATTAAATTAACTAATTACAAAATTTGAGACCTCCAAATATGAAATGAATATCTTTATTTCCTATTTTTCGGGGACCTTTTCTAATAATTAAGGACTTAGACAATTTTCGCAAAACCAGTCATGGGAAAACGCAATGTACATTAATTATGCTGATAATCCATATCCCAATCGATCTAATCGGGTAATGTTGTTGGGGGTTTGAATGATGTGCTACTAATCGTAATATGCTTGTTTAAATTTTCCCAAAATGCATGTCAACATTACTTATTCAGTGCTGTTCAAATTGCAGCTGGACAGAAGCAGGCAACAGTGGTATGGTATTGCTGGATATCGGGGCACCATCAGGTTTTGCGGCAGACAAATCCTCTATAGAAATGAAATCGGAGATAAAGAGAATCGAAGAATCTTTCAGACGTTTATTCGTCTACTTTGACCAGGTATTGTCTTCGCACATCGTAGGCGGTATTCCAATTTGTAGTCCTTGCCTTCGTATATGTCTTGTTTTAACGTCGAAGCGTGTGCATGCGTGCGAGTGTCTTGGCAAACGTTGGTGGCTGGACAAACCCAAAACTTGTCCAGGTTATCAAGTTCACATCGCTGCCACGATGGCAATACAAACCCTTGATTTTCCTTTAAGTATTGGCTTTTGAATCTTTAAGCGTTCTGCAGGGACTTGATCGATTTTAATGTACGTACATTTCGTGTATTGGTATTAGACGAAAGTCTGCAAATGATACCATTGATGAACTTTTGAAATAGTGATGCAACTATAAATGTCCTGTTGAAATGTGCTATAAATCCCTTAATAATCGGGCAATTACATTTTCAAACAAGGTGACGTCCGAGAAGATCTGTATTGGCATAACAATGAGGAGGGAGTTTCTGGTTGCCAATGTCCAGGATGCCATTGTCCGAGTATATTCTTACTATGAACCAGGTAATCGCCATACTACATGCCGCGCAAGTCGCTGGTAATCTATTTGTCGATGTTTTGCAATTATCATGATCAGTAATGATTGTTGTACTTTATCATCGGATAATTCGTCATTGGCTTCTGACACAATTTAATAGAAATGTAGTTTGATAAGGATACATATCAGCCATTAATACAACAAAATTATTAATAATTAATACAAGTTGAACTTTCATATGTTGTGGACGATTCTTTATCAGATTTGGATAAACATTTAAAGTTTCGTGCATTCTGAAATAAAATATTTCAAAAATGTAGGTAACATTTAATCCCAAGTGGTTATTTAAATTATATTTTCAAACATATAACGTAAGGTTTCACTTTTTACTTTCATTTGAAATTTCATGCAAGAACACTGAAGCCAGATATTATACGCACATTGAAAACGCTAATTAGCAATACTATTGTCCTATTGACCATAATTACAATATAATATACATGCATTTTTGATAAGCTGTCCGAAGCATCTAAGTATGGATTTTAGTGTACATTTTGCAGTGTTTTCAAGTCAAGCTATGATAAGTGATGAAAACAAAAATACTTTGTACGGTTGTACAGTGATCAAAAGTAAAGGTTAATAACCCCATCCTGAAAGCAATGCCACATTGTAGTCAGTTCTGCAAAGTCTAACACCGTTCTCTGCGAATAGTCCCGCCTCTCAAAAAAATAATCAAATACTTGGAAAATATTTGCATTTGTTATCAAAATGGTTTGGGCTAACGAGGATTCCATCACTCATTTGTCAAGTCAACGAGGATTCTAACGAGGATTCTATCACTCATTTGTCAAGTCAACGGTGACTGCTCATTCCAGTCTCATGCACATGCACTACTCGATATACATTCACTGACATAATACTAATCTGTCACTGAATTCCTTTAACTTTTACAGATAAACGGATGGTAAAGAGCTACAACCTCATAAGGCTGAAAGGCAGCCATGTTTGTGATATATGTGATGCCGAGTGCGGATGTACACTTGGAACATTTGTGACCCCACTGGTACGTCTACACTTTGTAATCTGAGTAGAAAACAATATACGTACGTATTAATAAAAGAACTGGATCTTTATTTCTACACTTTTCTGCTCAAGCATTTGCTTGCGATCGTACCGTTTGCCGGCAACTACCTAAACGGTTGAAAAGAGTTACTAAACGTCGAAGTGGACGTGCTTGTACGTAGCAAATGTTGGTTTATTCATCTGGGGTTGATGCGAAGATACCAAAGAAGGTATGCAAATACTAAATCTGTAAAGCTTTCCATTCTACAATTAAAAAACTCAAAATGTATCAAATGTTACTGAGTGAAGGCAGTTTTAAATAGAAATTAAATCTGTACAGTGATAACCAATACTAAAACTTCTGTATAGGCTCAGAAGTAAACATTAGATTAGTCGGGTGTCTATACAATTTTAACACGAGCAATGAAGACTTTCCTTTCAGATTATGCTTAAAGCACAGAACATGTTTCTGAAACTAAGCATTATGTATTATGACAATGATACAATTATAAAATGCAATTTTTCGTTATTGTATGTAACAGCTGCTTCAGATTAATATAAAAAATAATGGGTCTGAAATATGCGTACAACATTCTGAAATGTGCAAAGTTTTAAATATGGTGCTTTAACGTTTGTATTACACTTGTCATGGACAAACTATAGAACTGGGCAGCTCCCATTTGATTTTCGTTGACGAGACAAATGTATTTATCTGTACATCGAAATGGTGTATACAATCAATAACTGACACCGTAATAATAGTTGGCCGAGCTTATGCTGTATAGATCAAGGGCAGTGTCATACTACAATGTTCAAGTCGTGGAATGACTTTGTTGCCTGTCAGTGTTGTTATATCACATCATCTGGTATTTTTAGTTCGCGATAAATCTGCGTCCCCCCCCCCCCCCCCATTCACACAATAAATAACGTGTTTAGAACTCATAATACCACCTTAAAAGTGTGCAACTGTCAGTAAAAGATAATTGGAATTAATAAGAAACATGAACATTTCTGTCGATGTATAATAAATTGCATATATTGAGATTATAAGCAAACCGTAGTTCCACAAAATAATTGTAGTAGGTATCCACATACTAAACGTCACATTTTAAAATAAACGGCATGTACATTATTCTATATCACCGGTTTTATTTTGTGACGTTCTGACGCAAACTTCACTTTACAGTTACAAATACGCCTATACATGTACAAATTTTGAATTTAAATGCGAATGAAAGCACATGCTTCAAACCTTTTTGTAACTGGTTTTACTTTGTTTGAAATGCTTTATATTCCAGTCTGCATTATGACAGAGCAATCTTGTATCATATAGAAAATTAGTCGCACGTCACTTTATCAATAATTTACAATCTACAAACAGGTCATAGGTCAATAAAACCAGTTTAAGTCGTCGAAACATAATGCCAGCGGGAGGGAACCGGTCCTTGATCCTCTCTTCCTTCCCCCCCCCCCCCCCCGCTTTTAAAATGATTCTCTGGTGTAATGTACAATTAACCAGATTGTTTAGTTGCTGTTCAGGGTGAGCTAATTTTTAAATTACTGCTTTTGTACGTAAAGATTATCATGCTTGTAAACATTGTATACAATGACAACCTCGTAAGAAATTGGCATTAATAAGGATATCGCTTATTTATCCTAGATTCTTGGGTATCTATGTTCACATAACGCTTCGTGAATTGTCCAATTGTCACGTATAGCACAGCCAATCCATCATTTATAAAGCATACACAAATCGAGTAAATGGGAATGCTTTATTGAATAATATTATTTGTCGTGTTTTAGTTGATGTTAGGTGAACGGCTCTTTAAATTTCAGTGGGATTCCATTTGTGCATAACGTGTTTGCCACGATAACGTATGCAAATAACCGGACTATACACATAAGCGTGTTTGCCACGATAACGTATGCAAATAACCGGACTATACACATAAGCGTGTTTACCACGATAACGTATGCAAATAACCGGACTATACACATAAGCGCCAACAGCCAAAATTAGAGAAATAACACTTTATGGGAAAGTTCATATTACATGATCATGGACATTTATAGTGCAGCATTTACTACATTTATAGATTGCAAAGAAGCCAAGTACAGTAAAGAATAATAAATTGCTTCACACTTTATAATAGAAACGTATACTGCAATGTATTCAGTCACCAAAAGAAGTATGAAAAGATGCACAAGAGTACATACTTCAGTAAGCATTGCTGCTTTGGTATATTTTGATACCACGTTATCTCTAGATTCTAGTCACGTGGATAAAAATAACCAAATGCATTATGTGCAGTATTGCGTAGTATTTACGTCTGTTGGGTAGGTTTCTACAGCGCAGAGTACATAATATTAATTGAAAGGTATTCTGCTGCATGCATGTGCTGAAAGTGAGTGCAGTTTAGATTATCCGGGTATCGTTTTGTGCACATGAAGGTGCAATTTGCATAATGGCCACAATATGTGGTTTGATTAGGCACATACGAGATGTGTAAGTAAAAGGTATTCAAAGAAGGGATCATTTACTGACCGAGATAAATATTGGTAATGAAATGGTATGTGCATAAACGGTGTGAAATTAAATGGAATACAATAAACAACGATTCTAAGATGAAATCATCATATCACCCTTCAAAATGGGACACAATTCAACTACAGTGTAGTACAACATTTTCATTTGTTTCAAGAGATGTTTAAAATTAAGTTATGCCCATTGAAATGGAATTTCTTTTAAATGTTCAATGACAATGAAAAGTAAAATAGAATTTCCAAAAAGAGATGCTAGTAATTTACCCTATAATAATGCACTTTTTAAGTCGCTGTTCTTTTCTTTCAGAATACGTGCAGCATTGCGCTTCGCAATAATACTTAATTACGAAAGCACAATGAAGAACGTCATGTGGACTGATGCCGTATGATATCTTTGTTCCTGAAATTAGGCCTTAGTTGTGAAATTTTTATACAAGCTGTTATAAGTAATTACGCAATTTTTAATGTCTACATTCCTTATTGCATGCAACGTCTGCTTTAAATGATTATCTCGAACAAAAGTGGTCTATAATTTGCATAAAACATTAAAATGTACACTGCTTAAAACGCTTTTTCGTTGTTTATAAGTTTAAGTGAGCTTGTCATATTTCCCGTTTCCACTAAGACGCCGACCCAATACAAAACTTGGTCCGCTTAAGCCCGTTTCCCCTTTATAATGTGAGGGTTAATGGTATCCACTATGTAGGTCACACAGTGCACTGGGTTAATACTGCAAAGAATGGACAATTGCATGACCCCTGTAGAAATACTTAATGCCTAAACGAAAGTGTCGACAACCAATGTTAATTTTGAAAATTGCGCCATGTACAAGATAGTTTCATTGGTATTAATGAGACTATATTAGGTCTCGCCCCTATGTAATTAAATAGTAATTTTAGCATAATAGAAAGTAAGTAAATCGGTATCCTATAGACATTAGTAAATCTTTAGCTTCAAGTTAGTAAAATCATTAGCAAATAACAGATCAAAACTAATGTACAGAAAACCCATTTAGTCGCTTTAGCGCTTTAGGCGCCTTTTTATTTCTGCTAGCTCTAGCGTAGCATTATTTCTCGTTTTAGCTTTGAATGCTGGATGCAATTTCCACGAGAAGCGACGATATTGATACATTTCTTACAAATGAAGATTGAACTGTAGAATAACAAAACAGATTTTTGAACAAAGTAGATTCATCGTAACTGACCAAATAGTTGGTGCCAACTAAGTGACAAATGTTGGGTTCAAATGGCACTTGTCAACACAAGGTTTTGTTAGAAATTTGTGTGCGTTTCCATCTGACTTTGTGGTAACTATTTTGGTGTGCAAAAAACTCGTTCAAGTCCTTGGTTTCTGATATGCTTCTGAGATTAAAACATTTTGGTTTGGTCATATGATGTACACCATAACATTGTACACATCAAGGCGTAAATGACGTAATACCTGATGTTCTTAGTAAAGACGGATGGAATAATGGAGGCAGTAGATATGGGCATTAGAAAAAATGGTTTCCGTTCAGTTCAAGTTTAATTAGAAAAGCATATGGTGGTCACTAAGATTTTGGGTTATTTTACATTTTCTCAATCTCGCCTTTAGGCGCGCATTAAATATGCAAAATATAGGAACAAGACTTCAGTTGTCACGAATTGTGAACACATTATCTGACGAAATTGATTTTATTACTCGTGATGCAGAACAAAATATCCAGGTCTAGATTGTTTCTCGTAGGAAGGGGATGGAATTGCTTGTGATGCTTTAAACCTGCTGACACTTAGGCGTGGAACTTTTAGTTAAAGTGTTAGGCACCAGTATAAAGTTAAGTTAGCATCAAGGTATTCCTAGAAAACCGTTTTCTAGCAGCGTATATCGGGAATTTCTATAAAACATCTTTTTTGCTTGGACAAAACAGACGATTGTTTAAAAAAATGCAGCATTTTACTTTGGAAATAGCATCCCATAATTTTCAGAGCAAAGATGGCATACTAATTAACTAATAAAAATGTTCTTATCTAGTTTAACCAACCAGTTGGCTTTTGCAATTTAAAAGCTTTTTCCCTACGATATTTATGGACCACTCAATTTGACGAAATATCCTTTGAATTGTTTTATAGCTAATGGAGACCACACGGATCAAATGCACATCTCTTGATCGTGTATTGAACTGATTTGCATAATAACTAATATCTATGGCTTACAGAAGACAAACCTACCGTGTGCCAAGTCACTCGAATTGGAACAAAAAAATGACAAATGACGCATCAGTAAAACACTTGTTATGTCACCGTCACATAGAGGATTTATCTAACAACGAAAATAATACACAATTGGTGCATGAATACACGCAGCTCGGATCAAATGATACAAAAAATACGGCACTGATAACTTAATGGCAAGATTGCCATAAGCCCGTTCCGTTATAATCCTGCCATTGTGATATTACAATGATTATACTGACAGTACATTGGGCTTTTAAATGCAGGTGACTACAATAAATAGCGAGAAAGACAACGGTGTAGACTGTAGAAAGCGCGACAAAGTTTCGTAATCAAAATTGTTAGTTGGTAGAAAACGTCAATCTTTAGAAAATGTATCTTAAACTGTATAAATTATTTCATAAAGATAACTCGGCAAATCGTAGTAGCTGAATATTGTTGCTAACAAATTCAGAAGTAATTCAGTCTAAGGTTGGTCTCGAAAGACATACATACACCTCGATCGCAATGAAGCTCCCACAAGGTTTAGAATAGTGTCGTTAACGAGAAGTCTGACTCGTGAAACTAGGAATGCTAACCAAAACCGAAGTCAACATACACGAAACGTGTACGAAATTAGTTCGGAGCATAAAAATGATCGTTTAAAAAAAAAACTACAGTAGGGCTTGGTGAAGTTTAGACTAGGTTATCAAAACTTGTAAAAAAACTACCACGTTGTCAAGGTAAAACTTTTTCTACAGAACCTGGTTTGAATATGTTCAGACTGAAGACATTAAACGTTCGTTCGACAGTTACATAAAAATTTGACAGAAAATGAATGAAACGCTAGACGGATGTTTGTTTAAATCTTTACTACGCAAGGCAATCAATGGCTAAAGGTGAAGAACATATTTCATCAATATGGCATTAACAGGGAGAAAATCCGATTTTGAATATTCTGTAATTGCATCAAGCATTTCACATCTTTACTATACGTATGGGAGAAGTAAAAAAAATTGGTATTAACATTCGCATTAAAATCATACGAGGCATAATGCATATTTTCTGTTACATAGAAATCATTTAGACTTTGAACAAATTTAAGCTGTTCGAGAGTACATGTATATACAAAACATGTACAACAATATACATTTTCTACATCCTCGCCATAAAGACACATTGGGTTTTCTCTCAGTTGATCAGGATATAATATTGTGTAAATCACAAGTTTTAAATTTTAGAATGCAGAATGACTCCGTTATTAAGAAAATTCGGATACTTTGATGTGGAAGCCTCTTTTTACTTCTGAAGATTGAATACGTTCACCTTGTATTGAATCTCGAAGTGAATTCGATGCGTAAATAGAAATGTATAAGAAACCATTTCTACTTGGGAGTTGAACAGTAATTTTTAATAAAATTATTTGGGGTTAAATGTGTATGTGCAATGCAGACAACGTAGCGATATGACTGAAAAGTTGGTAAAGCTACGTTAAATGTCCAAATCATACGCACAAATATGTATGTAATATATTTTGTAACCAAATAATGTAAAAATTTTTCGCTATATTGAAAGCAAATGCAGTTATCGCAATAACGGTATATTGCATGTCGGTTGGATTATCAGCAACTATTATGAAGTCATTATGTTCGGTGGCTACTGGTCTAATTACCAATTACTAGACAGATTCTAGGTCATTTAGGAATAGAACAATGCACATAAATTTTGCCCTTAAATGATACCTCTTTCACGTCTGAAAACCAAATTATTTACATTCACATACGACTTGATATCATAAATACTTATAACATTTCAACCCTTTCCAATAATGCCTGAATGAAATTTATCCCATAATCTAACGCTTCATACATTATCCAAAGCACTTTTTAAAATCAACAAAAGTACAGAAAGAACTTGTTTTTGCAATGTCTAAACAATTTAGCTTGTACCAAATATGTTGTATATTATGAAATAGAATACCTGAATCCAGATCGACTATCAAACAGTAACGCAATCAAAAATGTCGACCATTTAACTAATAAACGTAGACCATTTTAGATTTAATATAACAGTAAGTTGTACCAAATCCTTAGATTGAAGTAGTAGGTCGATACTTTATTTTGGTGATAGGTACTCAGCTAACCAATTAGTAAGAGAACTATTAATGTCGTTGCAGTGTCATTTACGTATTAGATCTTTATAGCAAATACGAGCAAATTCTTTAGACCACACGTCATTATCATTAGCAAACACAGTATGTGGTCTAACGCGTTCACCGTTACGGATTATTGCTTTTTCACCGCCGTCTTCATGGGTTCGAGACTCGGGTTCAGCCTAAGTGGAGATCGGCTCGAACATGCACTAGAGAGCAGCAAACAAACGTTTAATTTTTTTTCCAACTTTTGCAGTGTTTGACTGGTCCTTAGGGTATGTTACAAAAGTTTAAAAGAAAAACTATTATGATATTGTAATATAAACTGTCCTTAAGCAGGAAACTGTTGATCAAATGATGAACCAAGACGGATAAAATCAATAATCAAATGATGAACCAAGACGGATAAAATCAATAATCAAATGATAAACCAAGACGGATAAAATCAATAATCAAATGATGAACCAAGACGGATCAAATCAATAATCAAATGATGAACCAAGACGGATAAAATCAATAATCAAATGATGAACCAAGACGGATAAAACCAATAATCAAATGATGAACCAAGACGGATAAAACCAATAATCAAATGATGAACCAAGACGGATAAAATCAATAATCAAATGATGAACCAAGACGGATAAAATCAATAATCAAATGATGAACCAAGACGGATAAAATCAATAATCAAATGATGAACCAAGACGGATAAAATCAATAATCAAATGATGAACCAAGACGGATAAAATCAATAATCAAATGATGAACCAAGACGGATAAAATCAATAATCAAATGATGAACCAAGACGGATAAAATCGATAATCAAATGATGAACCAAGACGGATCAAATCAATAATCAAATGATGATCCAAGACGGATCAAATCAATAATCAAATGATGAACCAAGACGGATAAAATCAATAATCAAATGATGAACCAAGACGGATAAAATCAATAATAAAAAAGCCACCATGAATTTAATGACGGTGTCTAAAGCAGATATGTCCAATGACGCAGGACCACGTTTCCCATGAATGCAATTAATCTCTCGTTACTTAAACGGAAGCCAGGAGAGTCTCTAGGGCATGGGTTCCATGGCGATTTCCCGAATCATATCTTCAACCTCTTTTGCCAGATCTAGTTGTTTGATCAAACCTGGTAGTAATTTCCTTAGAACATACCTGACGAACAATTTGAATGGCTTCTGAGAAACCAAGATGAAAATTACTAATTTC
The DNA here is from genome assembly GCA_028554795.2 of Sinohyriopsis cumingii. NCBI lineage: Eukaryota > Metazoa > Mollusca > Bivalvia > Unionida > Unionidae > Sinohyriopsis > Sinohyriopsis cumingii. The sequence continues at coordinate 33,484,476 of CM068836.1, forward strand.
AATCTTCTCTTGATAGGCTGGGCCAGTTTTGATAAAACATGGAAGGAATGTTACAGACCAGTAGAGTTTTGCTTTATCAGGTTTCTGTACATAAAACAGTTTTGACACGCGTAGAATTCAAACGCGTTTTTAGTCTGCGCTATTCATTATAAGACGCTTTTCACATCATATAATATCTAGTGAGGGATATATATAACCCCAGGATGTAAATTAGGATAGGGACTGATTTGTAAAAGACCAGCAATGTATATCATATACAAAAAGTGGTGATTCACCTAAGCATCGAAACATTACAACGCAGTGAAGGTTGAATCCGGGCTCCATAAAAAATTCGTATAACTTTAGAGACATTATGACGGCATTCCGTATATATATATATATATATATATATATATATATATATAAAGTGTATTGTTATATTTAGTATGCTATCACCATCGAATAGTCTTGTTTACGCTATTTTAAACAAGTTCAACTTGTATACACGTTTTCAATGCTTTGTTATCTATGTATTGGCTTGCTTACCTGTCGTATGGGGGAAGATTTCCATGAAGAATAAATAATACCCGACTCTTTGGCAGTACTTCAGTGTTCTTACCTGTCGTCTCTATTAAGATTTACCAAAGAAATGTTATGGATACCCAAGAATTTGATCCGTCCAAACATGAAACAAATTTGAACGGTACTGTGAGGCCATTCCTCGCGCTGAGGTGGAGGATTTACATCGACTCGGGTAGCTTTGTATAAGTATTCAAACGTTTACCTGTTACAGTTGTGTTGTTTATTTTTGTTATTTTCACCATTTGACATTACCACAGTATCGTCATGTAAATTGCATCTCTTAACCATTTGTCAAATGATGTCCTTAGATAAGTTGTGATGTCATTCTTTCAGTCAGATCGTTCCTCATTGTTTAATGTCACTATAACAAAGAACACAACGGTGTTTTTAAAATAAGCTTTTCTATGTTTCTCCTCTTTAAATGCGGTCATTAAAATGAATGCATGTCCAGTTTTGTGACATGATCTTTTCTCCACTTGATATCCGAACCAGTCCTCAAGATGGAATATCAGCTAACACGGAAGACTGCGATGTCCTGGCATGAAGCTTAGGCCATGGAAGACTGCAATGTCCTGGCATGAAGCTTAGAACATGGAAGACTGCAGTGTCCTGGCCTGAGGCTTACAACATGGAAGACTCGATGTCTGGCATGAAGCTTAGAACATGGAAGACTGCGATGTCCTGGCATGAAGCTTAGAACATGGAAGGCAGCAATGTCCTGGCATGAAGCTTAGAACATGGAAGACTGCAATGTCCTGGCCTGAGGCTTAGAACATGGAAGACTCGATGTCCTGGCATGAAGCTTAGAACATGGAAGACTGCGATGTCCTGGCATGAAGCTTAGAACATGGAAGACTGCGATGTCCTGGCATGAAGCTTAGAACATGGAAGACTACGATGTCCTGGCATGAAGTTTAGAACATGGAAGACTGCGATGTCCTGGCATGAAGCTTAGAGCATGAAGACTGCGATGTCCTGGCCTGAGGCTTAGAACATGGAAGACTGCGATGTCCTGGCATGAAGCCTATAACATGGAAGACTGCGATGTCCTGGCATGAAGCTTAGAACATGGAAGACTGCGATGTCCTGGCCTGAGGCTTAGAACATGGAAGACTGCGATGTCCTGGCATAAAGCTTAGAACATGGAAGGCTGCAATGTCCTGGCATGAAGCTTAGAACATGGAAGACTGCGATGTCCTGGCCTGAGGCTTAGAACATGGAAGACTGCGATGTCCTGGCCTGAGGCTTAGAACATGGAAGACTGCGATGTCCTGGCCTAAAGTCTAGAACATGGAAGACTGCGATGTCCTGGCATGAAGCTTAGAACATGGAAGACTGCGATGTCCTGGCATGAAGCTTAGAACATGGAAGACTACGATGTCCTGACATGAAGTTTAGAACATGGAAAACGGCAATGTTCTGGCATGAAGCCTATAACATGGCTTTTGACCTTTTATATTTCAGTCCAAATACATATTTCCAGAGTTATGTCTGAAGTATTTCAACGTGAAAGAAACCCTAACAGGGGTGTGTTTTGGATTGTTAACACACCTTTAACAATTGTTTCAGTTTTATGGCTACGAAGTCTGCAGTGTGGCAGTTTATAGTGATGTCTAGCACTGGGGCATCATGCCACAGACATGTAGCATGATGTCCCACCCAGTCACATTATCCTGACACCAGGCCGACCAGTCCTATCACTAACCTCTTAATGCTGATCGCCAATCGAGGCAGCTGTTAGTACATCTTTTACAAGACTGTTATGACTCGGCTGGGGTTCGCACCCGCAACCTCCCTTACCAGCCTTAAAAGGAAATATCACTCTCTAAGACCAGCAGGGTAGCTTCTACTACATACGTCAATGTTTCCATGATGGCATCACATATGACGAGAACAAAGGCTTTGAAGGAAGAAATATGATAATGCGTGATACTTAAAACTCTAATGCTAAATGATATAATCTTTAGCTTTAAATGTATTTCAAATGCAAACTTTTTTGGAAAATGCAACATAACCTATACAGTATTGTTTGTTTATAGAGTGTAGAATTATTTATTGCTAGGAAAAGTAATACAGTCTCAGAGCATCTAGACGTAACACTAACGCATTGAATTTCATCAAAGAGTAGAAACAAATAAGGAACATTATTAGGGTAGGTATGCACCTGGTACGAATCACATAATTGCTGTCTACATCCTTTAAGATACAATATACCAACTAACATCAACTCCAATCCTGTCTGTCTGTAGGTCTCGGACACACATTCAGACTTTCTCTCCCACACATGGCCTTGTTCTTTTTTACTTTAAAACTTACCTTATAAAGCACAATTACTGAATTAAAACACGTACGTATGATACTTAAAAACAATTTCTTTTCAAAATATGACGAGAACAGCAAGCTACATGACACTTGCATGAAAATAGAGGAATACTCTTCATCTATATATTTTTAATGACACTGTCAACGGTGTTACTAGTGGCAAATTACATCGGTATGTTAAACCGTGTTACTTGTGGTTGTTGTTGTTCTAGGGTTTGACACCATTTTTCAGCACAAAATAGGCTATACATGGCGGCCAGTATAACTGGTGGAGGAAGAACCCTGGAAAACCCAGAGAAGAACCACCGACCCAGGAGAAGCTACTAGCAGGCTTTCCCAGGTACCCACACTAGCCGAGCCTTGGACTCGAACCCACGCAGACAGAGGTGAGATGGCAGTGATCCGGAACGGTAAGCGCTTTAGATCACTTGGCCACTAAGGGCCCCTGTTACTTGTGGCGAATATCATTAATGTCAAACTGAATTTCTAGTGGCAAATTAAAACAATATGTCACACCGTATTTCTAGTGGTAAAAGTCATTAATGTCTTAACCGCTCCGGTGGCCTAGTGGTTAGAGCGTCCACCTCAGATGCGGGAGGTCGTGGATTCGATCCCCGGACGAGTCATACCAAATATTTACTAAAATGGTACTAACAGCTGCCTCGCTGTGCGCTCAGCATTAAGAGGTTACTGTTAGGACACACACACACACACACACACACACACACCTTGTTACTAGTGGCAAATTACATCAATATGTTAACCATATTACTAGTGGCAAATTACGTCAACATGACAAACTGTATTACTAGTGGCAAGCACCATGAATATGGCAAACCGTGTTAATAGTGGAAAATGACATGGGATGTTGAACCGTGTTATAAGTGGCAAATCACATCAATATGTCAAACCTTGCTAATAGCCGCAAAAGGCATCTGTATGTCAGACCGTGTTACTAGTGTGAAATAATGTCAAACTATGATATTACTGGTGTTAGGTATATTTGATTTAATTGATATTTGATTTAATTTGTGTTTGATTTGATTTGATTGTTTGTGGGTTTTGGAATCTTTTTTTTTTTCTTTACTTGCCAATGTAATGTAATTTAGTTTACAAGGAATTTGATATTTTCCAGAAAATTCAGCTTGTCCTGACTGTTTCCATCAATACTTAATAATAGAAACACTTGTTTCTATTTTTTACTATCTACCTGGCCTTGTCAAGTAAACAACTTTTTCTCGGAGTAAAATGATTGGTTCTTATCAACGACATACAGGGGCTACGTGATTTTTTATATATGTAAACACGATCACGTGATCCTCTATTTCGCAATTAGGCGATTCCAAAATTGCGAAATACTTAGTATTAATAGTGATGGAGAGAGAGAGAGAGAGAGAGAGAGAGAGAGAGAGAGAGATCAGACTCCGGGCTTTTAAACACTTGACGTCAAGTTGTTTTCTTCTGTTGTAAGCAGTGTTGAAATTTTGAGATTTTTTAATTATTTGTCAATTTATCTTCAGGTTAATTCGTTTCCCTGGAAATATTATTGTATTCATACAGAATTCTTGAACAAGGACATTTCTTGAAAATTTTATTTGGATTTCCAAGACCGGATGATTAATTATTGTGCTTCTACAAGGAAATGTTGACTTCAACACTGTACAAGTTACAGCATACGTCATCGCTTTCTATCTTGGATTCGTCGTCGGGTCTCGGAACTTGGAACGTTTAGAACATTTCAATATTAGGAATTTAAAAGTTTTATTCGCGGATTAATTTTGGATTTGATTTTGGAAACCGTAGGTTCATATTTGTTTCATTTTTACAGTATTTTTCCAGGGAAATAAATTGGTATATTTTTTTAAAAGCTTATTGTTTTCACTCTTTCTTGTATTGCTATTTATTCGAGCCTAAACACGTAACATAAGAATTGGGTATGGTTTTAAATATTGGCCCGAATATTTCAGAAAACTTTGTTTTTTTAAATTTGAATTTCCCAAGTTTTTGAAACTTTTAGTGAAATCAGCAAGCTTTTTCTAAAATGTCATCAAAAGTTGAAATCTTTCTTTTGAATCCTATCCAGAAACAATTAGATCTTTTCAAAAAAAGATGAATCGATTCAACTTGCCAGAAAATACGATCTTTCTGAGGTAAATGCTTTCTTAACGAAACAGGAAATAAGAATTATTTTGGTTCAGTATTTGGTAGAAAATAATGTTTTGGATAAAAGTGCTTTGGTTTCGATCAGTAAGTCTGTATCACACTCTGAAATGAAAATGAAGGAATTAGAATTAAAATACAAAATGAAATTGGAGTTGAGGAAGCTGGAACTTCAGAAAGAAGAAGAAAAATGCAGTTACAAGATGAGAAAGAGGAGAGAGAGAGAGAGAGAGAGAGAGAGAGAGGAAAAGAGAAAAACAAATGCAGTTACAAAAAGAACAAATGCATTTACAAGCGGAAGAAAAAGAGAAAGACAAATGCTGATACAAAAATAACAATTGAAAAGGAAGAAAGAGAGAAATAGAGAGATGCAAATGCAAAGAGAGAAGGAAGAGAGAGAATATCAATTTAGAATGAAAGAAATGGAACTGGCAAATGAAAAGCACATTCATACTTCAAATAAAAATTTATGTTTTGATCTTGCAAAGAATATTAGTAGAGTGCCCCATTTCAGAGAAAAAGAAGTAGATAAATATTTTCCCTATTTTGAAAAAGTTGCTGAAAATTTGAAATGGCCAAGGTAGTATTGGACTCAGTTATTACAGTGTGTACTTACTAGTAAAGCTAGTGATATTTACCATTCACTGTCAGTTCAACAAAGTGGTGACTATGATACGGTTAAAGAATGCATCTTAAGGGGTTATGAGTTAGTCCCTGAAGCTTATTGGCGAAAATACAGAAACTATAGAAAAGAAGCTGGACAAACTCATGTCGAATGTGCTAGAGAAAAAAAGCAGTTATTTGATAGATGGTGCTTAGCAAAGAAAGTTGAACAAGATTATCAAAGTCTCAAACAACTTGTATTACTTGAAGAGTTCAAGAACTGTGTCCATAGTGACATTAATTCTTATCTTGACGAGCATCATATTGAAACCTTGGAAAATGCTGCTCGAGCTGCTGATGAGTATTCTTTTACTCCTAAAGTTCATTTTGTAAATAAGGCTTCTACTCAACAGTCTTCTGGCAGAAAAGTATTTCAGCCTAATACAAGCCCTTCTAAAATCCAAACAGGCACAACTTCTAAAAATCAAACTACAGAGAAGCTTGATTCAAGATCCTAGTCTCTTCCTACGTGCACTTATTGCAAGAAAAAAGGACACGTTATTTCTGATTACTACAAATAGAAAACTAGGCATCAGAATCAAGACTGACCTATTACAAATGGCCTTTTTTTCTAAGAGGTCACGGCCACGGTCATGTATTGAAAGCAATACATGTGTTGGGTTTAGTAAACCTCAGTCTGATTTTATTATTGAGATTCTTGGGTGATTCGGCCAATCATATCCCTATTAATAGTTTAAGGGACACAAGAGCTTCTCGGCGTCTTTTATTGTCAGGTACTTTGCCTTTGTCTGAGAAGTCTTCTTCTAATGAGAGTGTTCTTATTCAGGGAGTAGAGTGCGTCTTTGTTAATGATCCTCTCCAATATGTAAATTTGTCATCACATTTAGTCTCAGGACACGTGACAGTCGGAACAGTCTTTGTTTTACCGGTTGAGGGCATTCATTTATTAAAAGACAACGACATAGCTGGAGACAAGGTTGTGGTTAATCCACTTATAACTGACAAGCCGTGCTTGGATCAGAAAGTCGATCCAATTGAAAAACAATTCCCTGATTATTCCCAGATTGTGCAGTACCAGATATATGGCAAAGAAATCTCTTGAGAATGATGCTGATAACGAAAGTATTCCTTTAGCTGACACAAGTATTAATAAGGCTTTTGATGAGGCCACATTCACTCCTTGCTTGGATCAAATATAAGTGATCCTCTTTTTCATGACTCATTATTTTATTTCTAATCAGGGAATCATCAGCAGATATGACTAAAGGATGAAATCATTAACATATATCATCAATGTATAGAATCGTTAACAGATATGACTGATGGATGTAATCATTAGCAGATATGAGTCATGGATGGAATCATTAATAGATATGACTGATGGATGGGGTCAGTAGCAGATACGACTGATGGATGGAATCATTAGCAGATATGACTGATGGATATAATCATTAACATATATGGCTCATGGATGGAATAATTAACAGATATGACTGATGGATGGAATCATTAGCTGATATGACTGATGGATGAAATTCGTAGCAGATATGACTGATGGATGGAATCATTATAATACATGGCTCATGGATGGAATCATTAACAGATATGACTGATGGATGGAATCATTAGCAGATATGACTGATGGATGGAATCATTAACAGATATGACTGATGGATGGAATCATTAGCAGTTATGACTGATGGATGGAATCATTAGCAGATATGGGTGACGTATGGAATCATTAGCAGATATGACTGATGGATGGAATCATTAGCAGATATGACTGATGGATAGAATCTTCAGCAGATATGACTGATGGATGGAATCATTAGCAGATATGACTGATTAATGGGATCATTAGCAGATATGGGTGACGTAAGGAATCATTAACAGATATGACTGATGGATGAAATCTTCAGCAGATATAACAGATGGATGGAATTATTAACATATATGATCAAAATATAGTATCGTTAACAGATATGAGTGAAGGATGGAACCATAAGCAGATGTGGGCGACGTATGGAATCGTTAACAGATATGACTGGTGTATGGAATTATTAGCAGACATGGCTGATGGATGGAATCATTAACATATATAAATGGTGTATGGAATCATTAGCAGATATGACTGATGGATGGAACCATTAGCAGATATGAATGACGTATGGAATCATTAACAGATATGACCGTTATATGGAATCATTGGCAGATATGTCTGATGAATGAAATCATTGGCTGATATGACTGATGGATGGAGTCATTGGCAGATATGACTGATGGAATGAATCTTTAACATATACGATCACTGTATAGTATCATTAACAAGTATGATTGATCTAAGATATTATTAACAGATTTGATTTATGTGTGTGATCATTGACATGTATGACTGGTGCATGTAATCATTAACACATATGACCAATGCCTGGAATCATTGACAAAAAATGATCAGTGCTTTTTTATGAATAAGTAAGATGGTGCATTAGATTCTTACACAAATTATGATACTTAAATGCAGGTGGAAAGTCTAATAAATACTGCAACAACAACATACACGATTCTGTTATCTCATGGCATCGCAACCTTGATCATGAATATCTCGAATCCACCGCTCCCATCCACCTCCACCAAAATAAAATAAGTTATTGAGGAATGAAATCGTCATGTTTACTCCGTCCCAGCCAGCTGTAGGAACCCTTTGAAACCTTTCATACCACAGAGACGCACGCTGGACCAGAACTTCTGGCCCCTAACACCAAGGCGACCAATATCGTTCTTTGAACCAACGTCCCTATTGTCCACCTTATCCAGGTTAATTAAACCCATATAATTCAAAGACTCTCAGGTATAGCTAAAAATACAAAAGCTGAAATCTGCAATACATGAAACCTTTTAAGGTGCAAATACAGTGATCTCATACGCATGCTTACACATAAACAGACTTCGTTGTACTTTAAATTCTTCCTTCATAAGAAAGGCAATATGAAATCAGTTTGAAAATAACCACGTCCGTTTTGAATGCTGTCTGGACCTAGCTATATTAAACCAAATAGTTTTATTTTTTACTAGGGCAAACAATAAGGAAAGTATTCCACTGACTGATAAAAATATTCAAATACCAAATGTAAATTAAAAAACTCATACTTTAAATTTAACTAGTCCAATAACCAGGAAGAAATATGCAGGAGGGGTGGTGGTGAAATTAACAAACCTTTTTCTACCTCTCCTACCATACCACTATTCTAACATCCTAATTAACAGCTAAAACTCTACCTTCTATACATAGGTGACAGCTAAAACAAACCTAGACCTAACCATACAACATAGGCCTTACAATCAGATCGATATGTACACAAATAGTACCTCGACCTGACGGCCCAATCAATAAGTGTTCTGTGAACACATAAAAGCCTGGAGAAAGTGGCACCATTCTTTCCCCCAGGAGTAATCATAAAGGTGCCTGTGGCACCATAAACCAGTGGTACATGCTCAATGCGAGCGCACACCACTATAATTCAACACAACAACAACGTCCGTACACGAATCTGTCTACGACAAGAATAATTGCTCTGAATTATAAAATTGTTACGTTACTCACCATTTAATTCGTACAACATAATTGAACTTGTTTCTTCAGCTAGAAATTATCTTACCTGAAAAATATTTTATTCTATCCAAATTCGTGGCGTTGTGACATAGGTCTGACTTTCCAAAGTTGAAAATAAATTTAGAAATATTCAATATATTAAACAATTTCGCCATATAGAATGGACAGAAAAATGAATGCAGTTTCATATTTTTTACATCCCTTGACAACTTGAGATTGTTTCATATAAGTGGACAGCTCCCTGAGAAGGATCAAATACAATGACGATATATAAAAAAGTAGCACTTATCAGTAATGTGTACGTGGTAGAATCCGCGGTAAAGAAGTCCGATTTACATTTTATGTTCATATATTTTATGAAAGACATTTTGATGCACAAAATTCCTGCCATTGAGAGGAAGCTATTTCTTAGTGTCCAAGTAACATTGATCACATCGGTTATTTAATTGCCTTCAATATTCATTCATGGACGCTTTTTGGTTGCCCAAGTTAATTAGTCCGTTGTGCTGTATATGTTTTGGTGCCTGTGTCCAAATGACTACATCTATTTTTCATATAATGTTTACCAACGTTGAAATGAGTAAATGCCATTTGCCTACACCTATTTTTCACAAAACTTTTTCTAAAGTTGAGATGAGTAAATACCATTTTTGTCACAAAAACAAAACACTAAAATATTAGAAAGCGGCAAAAGCAGCAATAGAACATAGTGATTCATTCCAATGCTGACTTTTATAAAAATATAAACATTTAAGCGATTTTAGTCCCTTTTCTCTTTTGCTTCGATTTAGGCTACTAAATAGACGCTCTCCATCCCTACTGCCTTAAAGCATTCCATTCTTCATAGTGCTAATTAATAACATAGATATTAATTAATTTTACTAATTTAATGGGCTGATCTGAAGGATAGTTTTAATTTAAAAAATTATAGATTGTTTGTGGAAATGTTATCTAGCTACAATTTGCTTTAATTAATAAAATATTCATAATAAAGAGACTGTCTAGTATATTAAAGTGCCACGTCATATACGTTGAAATACCATATGCAAACAACTAATAGAAACTCTAAATATTCAGCTATCCATATTTATTATTTATTTATTGCCAGTCGTTTTATTTGTTGCATCGACTAACAAATAACGAGGAAAATGCACGACACAAATCTTCTGTGCATCTTTCTGAAAATGCTGTATAATGGGAACATAGCAAGCATTCGTTGATGCTGTTTGAATATGATAATCAAGTTTGAAGATACTTGCTTTGTTTGAATGTTAATTAAATACATAACTTTGTTTAATCATATTAAAGATCAGAGAAATTATAAGGTAAACTCTGCAGATTATTCAAAGTATAACTGACAAATTTTAGTCCTGTAAAATTCATGAAGTTTCCGTTGACATTTTATCTTTTAATATATATATATATATATATATATATATATATATATATATATATATATATATATATATATATATATATATATATATATATATATATATATATATATATATATATATACTATTTATATGCAATGAATTGGCAATTTTCTTTCTTTCTTCTTCGTATCAACACGTTCATTTATCTTGGGAGACAAACAGGAAATCATATGTTAAATTTGTTCATAGGTTTGACATGGGGGTGGGTTAATAGGGACAAAGGTGTTTACGGGGACAAAAGTGATTATTGGGACAGGTGTTTATGAGGACAAACGAGAAGGGTAATATTAACGTTGTGATTGTTATAGGAACGGACATTTTCATAGTTTCCATAAAACAAGTCAACACCCTTCAAAAATCAGCATGTTTAATAATAAGCAAAAGCTTCTTTAACGCAATTACAAATCAACAATCCAACAAATTTTATTTTAAACATTAACGTATTTACAAGGCTGATAACAATGTAGTGTCAAATCTCGTCTTCCAATTATCTAAAGCAATTTTCTTTTGCCATCAATGAACACTATGTTTCTGAGCTAAAAATTAGAAATAGCATAATGTTTACAAAAACATCTATTTTATCATCGTTTCTTCAGTACTCACGATCAAAACAAATCACTAAATGCCAGAAGGAATATCCAAGACTGCGTTGATTAAGAAAATTCACACAATGTTGACTGCGTTAAATAAGAAAATACACACAGTATTGTCTACGCACCATGGAGTCGAATCCTTGTAATCTCACAATATTGATGCGAGTCAATAATGGCATTTCTTCTCATGAAGTCAATGATGGCAGCTTTCAGATGCGGTGGTCCACATCAATCAAATTAGTCCACAATGTGATCGTTGGGAAAGTAAACAGCTATCCCGTGTTTTTCTGGTTGATGACTGTCGTCTGTATTGATGACATGGGCTTGAACGCTTTAAGTTTGTGGTGGAGAAGTTCATCTACAGCACACACCACAGGATTGCAAGAAGCGCTGTATAAACTTTGCGTCAGAAGGTTATGACGTTCCCAGGTATGCATTCTTTATTTCCACAGGTAATGCTGAGTCATCAATTCACGCCTGATGTTTTCTTTTAAACCGTTTGTCAGGTAAGTTGATGAACCACTACTCGTATCTGTGTTGTGTTGTGTTGCAAGAGAACTTCGATGAATTTGATCTTTAGAGAAATCGATGGGCTAAGGCATGATCATACAAATATTTATACCACTTTCTCAAAACGTCCTCTCCGGAGAGAGACTCCACACGTCATCTAGATACTCTTCCAGCTTTTCATTACCACAAATTTGTCGTTTTGAATCTGACTGGGATGGTCGTTTTGATAGCCAAATCAATGTTCATGGGTCAGACCTGTGATTCTTTCAGCCAGGTAAGTAACCAAACGGGTGATTAAATCTTGTCATTGTTCTGGCCATCTTGATACCATGCCAGTTTATATGTATTTACTTTATCTTGTTCTGGATCAGACACACACTCGTTGCCATAGATTCTTCGTTTTCTATCTTGTTTTCTAATAGTCTGGAACCACTTCTCTCAAACTGTTGATTTCCAGAGTAATTTCGAATTCTGCATGCAAGATGACATTCGCCCTGGTGGTCAGAGTTCTTGCAAACTGAAGTTTCACACGAAGCTTGCCTGATTTTATAGGCTGAAAATGTCCCTCTCGCTGCCGGTGTCCCGTGGCTTTAAACAGTCAAGTAAGATTGCCAGTAATATTTCTGGGCAAAGTTAGGTTCGAAGTTCTGGCCATTTCGGATGACTTTTATCTTGGACACGCTGAAGTCTTGAAACTCGAAAGTATTTTGATTGGTGACTCCACTTAAGTCCGAATTGCTGACGATGCCAGTGAGTAAGCTTTTGGGTAACTTCCCTTGGCAAACATGATGTTGGATCTGAGACCAGAGGCCATGCTGAAAATTTTCACTTTCACTCCTCGTATCGGATACTTGGGTGTCGTTCTTCTCAAACTTTGACTGATGTCGTTTCCCACTTAAGATAAACCTTCCACATAACGGACGTAAAGCTGGCCTTCTTTGACGATTGTTTTTTATTCGTTAATATTAGCCATAAAATGGAAGACGGAACTACTTCGATTCAGTCTCAGGCGTACATCCAGTCCGTTCAACAAATACTTGTCTTGCAACTCCATATTCAAATGCAAAGAATCCGTTCTGAAATGTGCTCTTCTTTGATTACTTCGTTCACCATGTGAAAGTAGCGTCTCGCTTCTGTCAAATATTCTGTTTTGGGCAAGATCGGACATTATGCCAATTTTCTCCACAAATAATTTAACATGACTGTGGTGAACGATCGTCTTACCTTGTTCTTCTTCACCTCTTGCAAAGTGTTGACTCCTTTGGAATGATACCGTTCTTTGCATTTTTCTTGTCTTCTGGAGTCCGACACTTATAAGGACAGCCACTCGGTTCTTGTTTCTAACAGCAAAATTTGTTGATGAAGATTGCGAAAATTCCTTTATTGGAGTTGTCCTCCTTTTTGTATAGTTCTGTGTTAGGAAATTGCCACATGTTGTAGACTTTTAACAATCGATATCCACGATCCATTGCACCAACCAACTCGACGCTCAACCACGTTCCTATCAATGGGAGTTCTTCCTCCGTGTGGCCACAAGGTTGGTCATGATTACATGTTACAGCACATGTACGTCATAAAGGAAACATCATTTTTTCTTGGCAGTGATGTGGTAAGACGAGAAGGTACAAGTGAATTGGAGAAGACTTTGCGGAGCATTGGCGGCTTACAGAGAAAATAAATGTATGGGGATATAATGGCTAGTATGTCCTCGGGTATGAAATTCTTTCGTTACACTAATCCGCACGCTTTCGCGATGGCAGAAGCTTCCTTCAAAGGATCGATACTTTTCTGATCCTAAAATAAATGTCGGAAAAAACTTACGCAACGGCACACAATGTTCACATCGGATTTCTTCCTGAATGCCAAACGGGCTCAAAGAGCTAGATTGGTACCACACGTAGAATGCCTATCGTTGTTATGTGTGCATACCATCGGGGTCGTAATATTGAATTTAGGGCAAATGCGTGCCTACAACGTGTTTATTTTCATCGGTATTGAAACAGTGGAAAATGACTTTTGGCCATTTCTGTCATTTAAAACGTTTTAGGAATTCAACTCAAAGGCATGGCCTAATAACTCAGCAAATCTTTAAATTGTACTTGTTCACTGACATGTAGATGAGTTTGTCTCCGCTCATGGTCAATATGGGACATTTGGTACCTTGTTCTGAATAATATTTCAGAAGAAATTGTCCGTCGTATCTGGAGAAATTGTGATCCACATTTCACGTTCTCTTGGAATTTTAGTACAGTTCGGACAGCGAAAACATAACGGATCTTGTATGTACTTATCGCAAGCCTAGTGAGCTACGCAGACATTCAAGACGTGAATGCCGTCTCTTACGTACACTCAAAGTAAAAAAGATGAAATCAACTTGTTTTTCTTGCGCTGATCTTTCTTCAGGTATTCCTCCAGTTCATTCTCGTATTAATGGATATAGTATTCATGTTCAAAGCCTACGATTTGGCCAGAAATGCATTTTTTAAATTCCTGCACAAACGTGTTTTTGGAATAATTGGTTTAAATGAAATATCCATTCATTTGCAAGCACTTTTCTGAGTCTGAACTTGTGTGATGAGATGTTCGTAACAAAGCTTCGCTTGCAATATGAGCAAAGAATTTGTTCTATACCTAAGGGAATGCATGGTTTTTACGCTAAACAACCCTGGCATGTCTCTGCAATGAATGCGTTGCTCCCGACTAGGAAATAGTTAAATCTCAATTCTCACAATAGTACCTGTCCGAGAAATCCTGTGATAGAAGTAATGGCATCGATACGTTCTTGGTTATAATATAAGTGAATGTATTGAGCTACACTTTTAACGTATAGCGAGAAGCCAAGACGTCCTGAATTTTTGCATTTCATGAATGCCACAAACGTATAGCGAGAAGCCAAGACGTCCTGAAGATTGTGCATTTCAGGAATGCCACATTCGATCTATTTAGATGCGCGTGATTGCTATAACAGGAGTTCTCTCTTGTTTTCTTGTTCGACTTTGACCGATTTTAGAATGCTCTCCCGTACTCGTTTCCATTCAGCGCTTTCGTTCTTGTTAGCATACGTTTGACCCATGACGATGGTGCGGGGCTAAGCACGTCTGGTCCATGGAAGTTTTTAATTTGGACAATACTGCATTTTGTACTGCGAATATCGTCCAACAGTAACACTTTCAGCGTCTTTTTACCTTTCGGAGTGGAAACGTGAGTCATGTGAAATGTTGCTTTTCCATCTGTCATGTTAAACTCAGTCTTTGGATTGCTGGACGTGTTGTTGTTGATGACTTTGGTGGGTGTTAATTCTGCCGGTGTTCTGAACTCTATCAAGACGGGCGATTTCAAACTGTGATGCTGAATGGAAAGTCTCAAATGATCATCCTCTTAAGCCGGACATTTTAGTGTCAGTGTCACTAACATGGAGTCCCACATATGTGATGAAACCTAGTTTCTGGGGTAGCATTTCGAACTCTAAATTTCACCGTGTAGCTGAAAACCATCGTTATAATTTTTCTAGAAGCGAATTGTTGCGTCCCTCGGATGTGATAATTTTCGCAAGTTGCAAAACGACTTTTTTGTGGTGGCTCTGGACTCTATTGGTCTCGTGTCGGAAGTGTAGGGTGTTCTATATATCTATAAATACGTTGACGCAGTCACACTTGACTATTAAGCAACGGGTGGTACGTGGTCAAAGATAAAGTAAAGATGGAAGTGATAGGACAGTCAGAAGAGTAATGATAGGAAAGGCAGAAATATGTAAAAGTGTGTCAGTGTACGTTTTCGTCCCTTCATACTCAGACCACTCCGGCTACCGCCACGCCAATGAGATATGGAACCTCAACCGGCATAGCCCCGAGAATCACTAGGTCTTACTTGTAGCTGACTAGTTCATTAGAATATGATTTTGGAAAGCTCCTGCTTGTGAGATACGAAGTCAGGAGCTTCTGCAATTATTGATGGTAATTTGTTCCAAGTCCCTATTGTATATGGGAAGAAGCTGAACTTGAAACAGTTTGTCGATGCTGACTTTAATTGCAACTTTTTCCTGTGGTTTGCCCTAGTTTGGCTATATGCCAGGGTCAGGTATTTGTCCGCTGGTATGTCCACTAGGTTGTTCGCAATCTTGTACATCATGGTTAGCTGGGCCTTGGTTCGCCTGGATTCGAGTGATTCCCACTGGAGATGGTTGAGCATCGCACTGACACTGCTAGTGTTACGATATTTATTTGTGGTAAACCTAGCCGCTCTCCTCTGATTCTGTTCGCTCGTGTCCTCTTCGAAATCACTAGCATGAATATGAGCTAACGTTTAAGCTAGCATACGAGTTGACACGGAATGTCGTTGCCTCTTGGTTTCTTCAAGATTCTCACTGGAATAGTGTGATCGTTTCATCTAAAATTTTCATTTCACTACCTAGACCAGATCCCTATGTATCGGATTAGTGTCTTACCGTAAAAGTAAATAATATTCTTCACTTTCAAACTGTGAAGATGGAAGAGTCAAAAGAGATCATCCTTCTGGAGAGATTTACATAGGTCATTCGAAAGTAGACTTCAGAGAAGACGTCCGACTACTCAAGAGATAGAAGTCAAGATACTTTCTAGATATGTCAAGAGAAAGGACAGTGGGCTCCAGAATGCCCACATCTTCAAAGCAAACGGTTGGGAGAAAAGAGAAAGGTAAAGATACTCGTTACTGTCAGGTGAAGAAAGTTGGTCTTCAGAGTATCTCGAGAAAAAGGAACACAAACAAAAGAGGTCTTCAGAAACAGAAGCACCAACCCCCGTCAAGAAATGCAAGAAATCAAAACCATTAGAATAAACAGCATTTAAGGAAGAACCTGCGCCTATGAAAAATTCAATGCGAGACAGACGGTGAGAGAATGAAAGAAAAAATGACTTTTGTGATGTGTTGTGAAATTTTCATTGTGATTCAAAAAAGAGAATATAACCAAAGAAAACGTGTCACTTTGTCTCAATATTTTTATACTGATACGCGACTTGAATAGAGCACTCGCACGGCATTCAGTCATGGAGAAGAGATTTTGGATAGTATGGGTGACGAGTTAACGTTTGTTGTGTGATTTCATCCCTCCTTTTACGTCATACCCTTTCTTCCGATAAGTAGATGTTTAGAAAATACACAAGACGCTTTGGATAATGTGTAAGGTGTTGGATAATTCTGGTGGTTTGTTGGATAGTATGCGATTTCATCGCTTCTTTTATATCATAACCTACCGTTTTTTTCTGATATTAGGTGTATACATTTAGATACCGCATAATACGTTTTGGATAATATGTATGGGGTGTTGGATAGTAGATAGCAATTACCTATTTTGAATTCTTGTAGACCCCCATAGACATTGGACCTGTTTGAAGCTATACACTATAGATTTTTTTTCCACTTTTAAATTCCCTTAACCCATACAATTTTGAAGAGTAAGCAAAAAGTGGTTACTGCACTCTATATGTGGTGTACTTTGATTTAAAAAAAAGAATATTTTGAGGAATTTTATGGATTTTGGGATCCTGCTCTAGTAAAATTTCCACAAATTCAACCCAACTAAATCAGGACTGTCTACCATTATATAGAAATATCACCACCACAATTATCAACCACGTACGAACTTACGTAACACAGAAACAGTAAAGACACAAAGCGGTGGGCAAAAACCCTATTAAGGAGTTTATCCCAATGGA
This sequence comes from Sinohyriopsis cumingii, assembly GCA_028554795.2. Taxonomy (NCBI): domain Eukaryota; kingdom Metazoa; phylum Mollusca; class Bivalvia; order Unionida; family Unionidae; genus Sinohyriopsis; species Sinohyriopsis cumingii. The sequence goes on from CM068836.1 coordinate 33,501,985, forward strand.
TCCCACACCCCGCTTTGACTGTACTAATTTGAGCAGATCCAATCCCTCAACCTATTCATACACGGTAAACCTGGCCATACTACAAAAAACAACCATTTCATCCCGACTAGCGAAAACAGCTATAGGAACAAACAGATGTGTGGGCTAGAAAATTAACTCTCTTAATAGGTTTATCCCAAGTGAACCTCAGTCAACACTTCTGTAACTGATATGCGCCCCCATCCCAACAAAAAACAAACAAAAAACAGAACACAAAATAAACAACCGACCGGAATATGCCAGCCACCTGAACAGATATGGCCTGCTGGATAAAGTCAAGGGAAGGGACTGTCTTAATAGAGTCCACCATGCAGGTCTTGGTCTGTATATAAAGCCCACCAAAACAACAACCTAACCTATACACACACACCATTTCTATCTATAGGAACCAACAAAAAGCAGATAAATATGCACAACAACAAAGTAAACTGCATATATGCATAAACACACAACAACAAATAACCCAGAAATTACAATCAAATATGAATAACCCCTAAATGACATACTAAATGATGCACCTCTATACAAACTATCCCACTAAAATCTCAGTACTAACCTATAATGCCAGGAAACCTTAGAAACACTGACAATAATTAATTACACCCCAGCCTGAAAAGCCACCACACGTGTATCCAATTACAGAATTAACTCTCTTACAGAGTTTATCCCAAGTGAATCTCAGTCAACATTTCTGTAACCAATACCCCCTCAACAGAACACAAAATAAACGACAACCCACCAGATTATGCCAGCCAGCTAACAGATATGGCCTGCTGGACAAAGTCGAGGGAAGGGACTGTCTTAATAGAGTCCATGCAGGTCCTGCCTGTATGTAAAGCCCACCAAAAACAAGAAGACAGTAACATATAATGCTAGGAAACCTTAGGAACACTAACAAAGAGCAACCAGGATGGAGGAGAAAAAAATAAAAAACAATCCACACATGAAATCCAAAATTGGGAGGACGGGGAAAACATAAATCACAAACCATGACCTTTAGAAACGAAAAACAGGGTGACACCTCCAACTCTTTACCAGCATCTGTTGGAACGGAGTCATAGGGTGCCAACATAACTCAATAGAAGTTTGGCCAGGAACATCTTGGTATATTACAAAAAGAAACAAAGTTTTTTGATTTTCATGTGGTTATGTGGTGGATATTATACCTTAAATACAATGCCAATTCCAACTAAACCTAACAAAAGTTCTTTTGATACAGTAATTACTTTAACTGGTTGGTCTTTAACAGGTTTTAGAACAGAGACAGTTCTACTTGAACTGGTGCTTTTTAACGATTTTATAAGACAGCTGCATATTTGCTGGTTGGTTTTTAACAACTTTTAGAACTAAGGCAGCTGTACTCTTTGTAAACATCAATACTAAACCTATAAGAACGATACATACCACAACAAATTAAATACTGCATTTTCTTCCAGTTAATCAAACTTGTGCATCTCTAGCAAACATGTTTGCTTTGCTCAGAATGTTTCCTTGTTTTTGTTTTAAGCTATCCATTTCGGCATTTTTTTTTACATTCCTGTAAACATTTTCTATAATGTTTACCAAGTTCAATTCAAAAGGAACTCTCTTTTCTGTAAAGTTAACTTTTCAGGCATTTCGTCGACCATTCGTTTCTGCTGTTTTGTTTTCACCTCTTTACATTTGCAACGATTTTTAGTCGAATGTAAACACGAGTTTATGGTTATTTTCTAACTTAGCAATGTTTTAAAAATTATGTCACAACATGACAGTGGTAAAATTAGAGTTGCACAAAAATCCTTCCAAAACTTGTATAAAAAAAAAAGTAAATTGTGCCCAACACAAGCTCTAAATGAGATGAAGATAAACGCATCTGAGTTTTACAAAAACTAGTGGGGCCCCGAGTGGCCGAGTGGTCTAAAGCGCTCTTCGTTACGGATCACTGCCATCTCACCTCTGTCTGCGGCGGTTCGAGTCTAAGATTCAGCCAATGTGGGCATGTGAGAAAGCTTGCCAGTAGCTTCTCGTGGGTCGGTGGTTCTTTCCGGGGTTTTCCGGGTTCTTCCTCCACCATTAATACTGGCCGCCATGTATAGCCTATCGTGCTGAAAAATGGCGTTAAACCCCACAACAACAACAACAACAACAAAAACTAGTTGTTACTGCAAACCTTGTAATAAAGAGTACCGTCATATATATATATATATATATATATATATATATATATATATATATATATATATATATATATATATATATATATATATATGTGCCATGTGAATATGACTTTCTGTTTAGGAATAGAATACCAATATTTTCAAGATTGCTGCCATGGTGACTAATATGGATTTCAGATCACTATAAATTTCATTTTGACTAGATTTCGCATCTTTTGTTGAAAATGCCATGTCAATAAGGTCACTGTTCCACGAGCAGTACAGCAATACATGTCCCTAATATGATTCTAAATTCCATTGTCCCACCTAATGTCAGAAACCCAAGAGCTGGAGTGGTACTGACAAAAGGGAAGTATGCAATATTATATTCAAAAAAAGGTTGAATATGAAAAGGAAATTTAAGCAGTAAAAAAAAAAAAAAATGAAAACCAAAAATGTGCCCCTACTGTAATTCTCAACCCCGATATGCACAACCTGGGAAGAACCATGGGACAGAAGTGTTAAAGACTGAAAGTTTTAGGGATATTATATATCAAGTGAACTGATTAATGGGTCATGGTAAATGTACAAACTGTTTTTGTAATCCAAATGTGTCCCCAATAAAATTCTTTAGCCTCACCCATAGGCAACCGTGGGACAGCTGTAGAACCAAGAGAAGGGAAGCATATAATGACTGTGTCCCAAATATTAAGTGGGCCAGGTAAGGGTTCTTCCAGAAATGGTGTTAAGGGTCACAACAGCACTCCAGTTAAAATATACATCAATTTAAAAAAAATTGTTTTTATAAAACATGCATTATATGGCAAAAAAGTATTTTAAAGAAGTGTGTGATATACATTCTAATATATTTAATATGGTGAGGAAGGCAAAGTTGAGTCTGGACATTACTGCCCAGTTGAGTCTAGACATCACTGACCTGTGCATCTCAATTACTTTGACCTTCTCCTTAACCCAAATACAAATCAACCACAAAGTTTGGTCCAGATTTGACCCCATGCTAGACAGACCTCTTCCTTAACCCAAATGCAAATCAACCACAAAGTTGGGTCCAGATCTGAGAGACTGAACCATGTTATTGCATGGAACACATTTTTCGTCCATCTGTCACAATGAGCTTGACCTTGATCCAAACATCAATAGGATTCATCCTTACACAATATGCAGGCCAGCCCAGTTAGGTCCTGCTTTGTGAAGTAGTTCAAATTTTGTGTGGAAACTTTTCTTCTTTCATTTACTGTTGCCTTGACCTTCGAACACCAAAATCAGCTGGCATCTTTACCCCAAATGCAGAAACCAAATAGGGAACAGATGAATGGATGGCAAAAGATGGTGAATGGCTCAAGTTATTATGCAGAAATGAAATAAACAGATGAATGGCAAAAAATCACATCTTGCCTTACAACATAAAAAGTGGACATGTTTTTGAATATCTGTCTTTCAATGACATATTTTTCTTCATCTTTAAATAAAAGAACCTACAATATTGTGTATCCAATATTAAACACACTGTTTCAGATCATGACTGGCATGAGATGAACATTTCCCAAGTCTTGTCAGCTTTTCTTCTAGCACTATCAATGAGTAGTCGATATCATTAATGTCAGGAATATATGAATGTTGCAGAAGGACCGATTGAGGGACCTGAATGGAAAGACTGTACACTTCCTTTAAAATGAACTCGACAGACTTTCTCAATCAGGTTGTATAATCCCAAGTTTGTATCAAACAAAACTGTAAATGGGTGATACCTCAAATTTTTCATAGACAAATAGAGATAACTTGTTTTTTATGGTTTAAACAGTACTTTTGTACCACTACATTATGCCAAGGAAATGGGAACAAATTGCCTTTCCCAATTACATGAGACAGCCAAAGTGGTCTGGCCTGGGTGGATATCAAACCTGAAACCCTTGAATTACGAGTCCAATGCTCTACTAACAAATGCAGCTTACTGACACATAAATCAGCATTCATTCCAACAATGTTCAACCAGGTCAACAAGAGGGGTCATTTAGAGGAGGAAAAAAATGGATCACAAAATATACTATAGGTTTCTTGTTTATTCAAGCAATTCAAACACTCTAACAACTAGCACTAATGTCATGGATTTATTAACTTCTGCAACACTCTTTCACCATTAGATGATGCGACTCCTTAGACCATTACTGTAGACTTCGACCACAGCATGGTTTTCTACCATTCTCGTTTCTGCTAAATTAGCTGTCCACTTTTCAAGGGATGGTTATTGTAGTGGACAAGGAAATGTATATGCTGCTACAATGTAAATATTTGTTGCAGAAATTATTAAATTCACGACACAAATGCCTGTGATTATTAACAGTCTATTGCTTTCTGTACTGCTCATGCAAGCATTTCCATCTAGAATTTACTTTACATGTGAAGAGTTAACATGCTTTCCTAAATCTAGGTTACTTTGGAAATAAATGCAGCAGTGGTTTGTCAAGATTTCATTTTTGTTTCTTTAAATTTTCCAAACTTGCCAACTCTAATATGACCTCAGTAAAGCAAAAAATATTTAACTTAGACCAACTGTAAGTAATATATAATGAAATATTATCATGTACCACAATTGTTGACATGGAAAACACGCATTAGAAAATGTCAGAAGTGATATAATGTTGCACTAGAAATTTGTAAAGAACACTTAGACCTTAATTACCTCCAGTACAGTTTCAGAATTTGTAGGTCCAAATGGTGATGGCAGTCATCTATCCCACCTTGAGATATACACCAATTAACATGACTATGTTCAATACACACAACTGTCTGCCTTTCCTGCTGTTTCTTTTTAAAGAATATGAATATCCCTTTTTATTTGTGCTCGTTTTAACTTATTAACAGGCTGATGGTCCCTTTGGTCCTCAAGACTTATGTTTGCTGGACATTTAAGGAAAATGCTACAAGCAACAGCTTGTTCATACAGGCATTTAGTATATGACTTGCATATAAGACTTGGGCAGATTCAGTGTATGTGTATGTGATTTGGATTTTTAACGTAGCTTTAATAATTTTTTCAGTCATATCACTATGATGTTTGCAATGTGGCAATTTATAGTGATGTCTAGCACTGAGGCATCATGCCACAGACATGTAGCATGATGTCCCACCCAGTCACATTATCCTGACACCAAGCCGACCAGTCCTAACACTAACCTCTTAATGCTGACAGCCATGCGAGGCAGCTTTTAGTACCATTTCTGTAAGTCTTTGGTATGACTCAGCCAGGGATCGAACCCACAACCTCCCACATCTGAGGCATACGCTCTAACCACTAGGCCACTGGGCATATTCAAGCACCCGAGGTTCTATTGTAAAGTTAGTCCGATTTCCTAACCAACTACACCTAACATAATATGAAACCTGGATCCTGATCAAAAATGGACAAGCCAATATCCAGAGTTTACAACCATGGTATGTACTGGCAGCCTCCCTTAAGACGTGTAGCACTTTCGACAGAGCAACGTAAAAACGATCATCTTCTACCAGCTATATCGTCATTGTTAGATGAACCACCAATATTACAATTTATGCTGAAATAAAGTTCATTTCTTGCTCTTTTTAACTGTTTGGTTTGTTGATAAAAATAAGAGAATGAACAGTAATTTTCATCTAAAAAAACAGTTTCATTGTTGGGCACGATTCGGTCAGCTGAGCGCCTCGCAGTGAAAGCAAGAAATATTGCCTTCGCTAGGGAAATTCCATTTAAACTCCGAAGTCACCGGGTCAACACCTAAAAATAGCACCACATGGTAGAGCAGGGAACAACCTTTATTTTCATATAAGTTTGAAATATGTATGTTTAAATTAACTTTTCTTGGTAAGCATTAAAAAAATAGGTTCATTTTTCCGGCTAAATATCTCGGCCATTTTTAAAAATTGATATATGATACCTATATGCGCTGGAAAGCCCAATTTTCGCTGAATTTAATGATATGCATGGCTTCGAGATCTTATTAAAGGCAGCCAATCGCAAGCGTGTAAACCGTAAGGTCATATTCAAATATCTCGAGTCACGCCCTGTGAGGTGATTTCGAATGAAATGGCTGACCTCTCATCGACAGATGGTCCAGATTTTGGTCTCGTTTGTGAGAAATTGCAAAGCACATTGGTAAGTATTGTTTTTCTTGCTTTTCCAAACATTCATGAATATTTTTATGCATTTCTTTTATTTTAATTTTAATGGATTAAATAAGATACTCTTCTATAAAATGCGTGTATACTGCGACAGGAAGTTCACAATTACCGTATGTTAACCTATCTTGCATTCCGAGACTGCGAGAGTGATTTAATTTTAATAAATAGTAACTACCTATATTGATTCGATGAATTAGTAAAATGAGTGAATAATTAATCATTCTGTTCATAAATATTTTGTTTTTTTTGCTCATTTCCTCACAGTTATTGGACGTTTATAAACCGGAAGTAGGTTTCTGTTAAGATGTATTTCTTCGTTCTGTTGTTTTCATCCAAATATTTTTCTTGGTTGAAGTTTCGTTGTTATTTTTAGTTGGTCTCTCTGGGAAATCAACACTTTTATACTGTTATCATACACAAATAGTAATTAATCTCTGTATGTCTGTCTGTTTCTTTGCTATAAAAATAAATAAAAAACACATTTCCATCCTCCCAATCTAGCAATCAATCATTCAATGTCATGATTTGGTATTATGTATAAATATATCAAAACGTTTTTTGGTAAAGTAAAATAAAACAAAATATGCTCACAAAGTTAAACATTTAAAATTCTACCAGCTGAAGATCTGAATCTAGAATATACACAAAAAAAATATTAAAAGTTTGATAATTTTTGTTTACAATGTTTAAGTTTCAAACTGTGGAAGAAAAAAAATCAGTTTCCCAAATCTTGCACTGATACAGGTCTTATAAATTATTAACTGTGCTGTTTTGCACTTTTACAGAGAATGAAGACTTCCACCGTATGTCTACATGGTTGATAAAAAAGGGCAAAGGAGAAAAATAGCCCTTGAGCATCAAGAGCAAGATGTCATCACCTTCAAGTTTTTTGATCCAGCTCCATCAGCTTAAAAGTAAATTTCCGGTCACTTCTGATCAAATTAAAGAACTTTTTGAAAAAGATTTGCTCAGCCTCATGTCAAGATGATTTTAGGCATACAAATTTGCAGAAGGAGATACATCATGCGCTGACAGCTGCTGCAGAAGCAAATTTTGAATCAATTTCTGAATCAGATGTTTTGTTGTTTCTTAAAGTTTTCCTGCAGTATTTGTTTTATTGCGATTTTGATATTATGCAAAGCTGACTGGGGATTTTCCAAACAGACATGACATTTTGATATTGAATTTGTTATATAACATGAATTTTTATGTTTCAATAAAATTTTTTTATTGGTTGTGCAGATTTTACTTTATTGTGTGGTTGTATGTTGACGTCATGTAAGTTCTGCCCAGGGGGTAGGGAGATGTTTTTTTTTAAAATTCTTTTAAATCCACGGAATATAGAATCATTAGATAGATTACAGCAATCTGAACACAATACACCTTAAATTTTAAAAATTGATAAATAAATGGCCAAGATATTGAATTTTTAATATTTGCGGCTGTATTTGCCGCTGACCAGTTTAGTGAAGATCGTTAATTTGGGGGGTCTGCTACATTGTTATTTCCGATAATTGAGTTCCCAAAAAAATTGAGCAATGTCTCTGTATAGAATGTAAGAGATCTGGAAAGTTCCAGGCTTAAACTGCAATTAGTTTCGATAATATCAACTACTTAATTTGGCCATTTATGCAATTTGACAAATTTGAAGAAAATCTCTGCATTTTATGAAGAATATTTTTACCCATAACTTTTGAACCAGACAAGGTAGACATGTAATCTTTGTTTTGTTCTTTTAGTTTTATAAAGATCTATCTATTGGTTATAAAATCCACACAGAATTTCTAAGTTGAAATTTTGGCTGCCAGTACATAACCATGGTATTTCTTTATATATTTCTTTATAATTAGCATCGGTCCTTAAAATCCGTAATTTAAGGATCATTTCAGTAAGAATTAACTACAAATTGTAAGGGCTGACACATTTGCATCTCTATCAATGATCATCTACCATGTGCTGTAGATTGGGAACCAAGATAATCGAAATCTGCAAGAGATTTCTGTCAGCCAATGAAAATGACTATTGTATACTTGGAAGACATGAACCTTAACATAGATAGATACTTCAAATTTCTTTCAGATTAAATTGTCAGAATGTAACAGGTACTCTGTAAACAAGATATGAACATGCAGCAATTAAGTTGGATAGCATGATTATGCTGGTAATGTTATTTAGTGATTTCTTCTTTCAAGTGGTTTATTATGAATATCAGTAAAAAATAGGAATGGTGTAAATAATGATGAAATGAAACTGACAGTAGTTTTATTATTTATTTAGGGATGGTCGTGGTCATCTTCGAACATTCATGCTTTGAATGCTTCAAGACAATCATGGCAGAATTATTGAACACCTTATCATTATTTGTCATCCTAACACATCTATATCTTCATGGTGTGATTCACATGTTGAAATGGACAAGACCTCTTCCCTCACAAACAGCCCACTCCTCCTTTCTTTCAGTCTTTGTCTGTACTCTTTCTTCTGCCTCTGTTTGGGCACTTTTGATGGTGTTCTTCTGTCTTGTGTTTTCTGCTTCTAGAAATATCAAAACACAATTAGCTTTCTGTGTTTGCAAAACATTGCAGGGATGAATTCCCATGGTCAATGCAACTACATCAAAATGTGTCTTTTCATGCCTAGTATGTGTATATAAAGTTATAGTGTGGGCATCTCAATTTCTCCATGTTGATGTCTTGCCAACAAGTTCTAAATTTCTGCAACATTGTTTCTTCTTTCTTAAGTGTAACCTGTATGCATCAGTGTTCATTTCAAAACCTTTTATGAACTCAAGGGCAAATTAGTGCATCAAGCTGATGTTATTTTTAACTGGTCAACATTTAATTGCTTTTGTGATACATGTACTCAAATACACTTTTACAATGAATAACAGCTGGTGTTTTAACTGAATGGAAAAGAACTGAAAAGTGATGTAGCTGCATAATTAAGGTTGAAAATTAAATGATTCCATCAAAATCATAATGATGTACGTTTTAATGCATCACATGGTAGCCCAGATATGACATTTTAGTAGCCCATGGGCACCAGAAGTCAGACACGTACAATGTTTGATCCTGATTTCTGGACCCATAAAGATCAAGTAATCACTCAACCCAGGTATTTACTTTTCACTGCTTTCTTACATTCCCTGCACCTCAAAGATCATATGAAACATCTCATCCACTGAGTGCAAATTTTATAAATTGTGATTATATACTGTACAAATAACAAACAGTTGCCCAAGTGTGAACTTTCAAATACCTTGTTTTTCTTCCGGGCCGTGAATTGTGCTCTGTACTGTTCCTTATGGTCATCACAGGTGTGGTGTGTAGCTGTCAAATGAGTGTGAACATACTCTCGTATTTTTGTCAGTTTCTCTTCTGTGATGGAATCTATGTCTGGAAGTAAGAACACAAGACAAAATTAATGATCTCAAATGATGCATATTTCTGTCACTCCCCTGTAACACTCTCACAATGAACCACAACATTTTCAACACTAACCCTGACCTCTGACCTTCCAACAGTAATATTACTGTACCAAAGTTTTGGTAAATCAATCTTCAAAGCTCAACTATTTGTTGACAAGAGGTACAGCCAGTCAATAGTGGCTAAAAATTGGATGTCAGAGAACAAACAATGTGGCTAAACAAGACAATGTTACACACTGATAAGTAAAGGTTGCCACAAGAAACAGCAGGTGCTATGTTGGATGAATGCCCAAGGCCTGTGCAAGAAATCAAGATTTTATAAGTGTATTTGGTTACATGTAAGCCATACTCCCTGTCGAGACAATTCCCTTATGGAATTCCCAATTACAATGGATCCCCACCCAGTACAATGTATTATGGTCAATCAAGATATGTTATTCATATATACAGCACTCCCTCTTTACTCCACATACTTGTCAGCTCTCTTGAATGTGACCAGATTTATGAATCTATCTTTTTTCAATATGGTAAAAATATATGGAAATAGACAATGGCAAGGTAGGACTTGGCTTTGCTAACCAGGCTGATCATCCAATATTCACAAATCAAGTTAAAATGTCATTATCTGTTCATAATGGGAAATAAGATAAATGTAGTCAAACCTGTCCCAATGGTCACTTTTTAATCATGATCACCTGGTCACAATGGCCATTCCAATTTCCCCCTAAAAAACTTCCTATTTAAATGTCATGTATATATTGGTCACATGTTGTACAGTCAGCAGCCAGGTGTTTTCTAACCAAACAATGATCGTCATGCTTTAAGTAGCCAATGAAGTGTATTAAGAGAGACTGCACTATGCATGAAAATTAAATGCTTGTCTTACGAAGAAGGCATTATTTAAAAGAATAGCATATGAATCGAGGTGCAAACATTTTTTTCCACTGGTATTCACTGTACTCCAGTCACAGTCAATTAACTCAAAAGTGTCTCCATGTAAAATTTGAATGTGATGCAGTTTTTATCATTACAGAGGGAGAGTGTCAAAGAAATTCATTATCTAGATGAAGTGAAAAGATGACGGGAAAAGCAGGAGTGTATCAGCAAAAACAAGTTGCCATGTGTGATAGTACGGTAAGTAGTAAGTAGTGTTTTTGAAATTATATATATATATATATATATATATATATCAGTAACTTGGTTCATCTACGAGAATTGATCTCACTTCATTTGAATGAAGGGTAATTCAATATTTAAAAAACTTTTCTGTAATGGCGCCATTGGCAAAGTTTCACTTCAGGTGTTAGTAACAATTGCCACATTATGCTTTGTTATATTCCCTATTCATCAGAACACTCACATAAGCCATCTCTTTTCATCTCAGACAGCTGCACAAATAATATATCCAGATAATGCTTAGAAGTGTGAACATATCTTCCCATATCTAACTGTGCAAGTCTGCCAAAGAAAGAGCCAGTCCTGTTTTAAAATCATACGTAAGCTATCCCTTTGTAGAGAAATTGGTACTTTTATCATTTGTGTCCAAGTAAATTCAAACAGACTTGGTGCACGTTACTTCAGCACAATTAAGCCCGATGCACATAAAAGTCATACTGATAGTCACGTAGATATTTTCGAGTTCATCTCGTATGCTGGGTCCTTGATTTTTTTCATACACAATGAAAATTACTTATCTTACACAGTTTTTTGCACTTTGACAAAAATCTATTTCTTCATGTATGAAAAATTACAAGAAATACAGTGGTCGTCTTTGAATTAAGATGTTGCCAAGTCTTTGAAGTAAGCTTACTTGGCAACATGTTTACTGACTTTCTGAAAAAGAAACAATCTGTAGACTAGACCATGTGACCTTTCAGTTTTACTTTCTTATAGTGTTTACTTGTCAGTTTCGTGGATTAAAATTCAAAAACAAGTTATGATCATGATATTTGCAAATTCCCGTGTCTGATGTCCAGTTCCTCAGAGAATGTACTAGTCAAAACTTTTTATCTACCTGACATATGGAGAAACATCAATTGTAGGATCTGTCGACATCAAAATTCCAACTTCAAATCATCTTTCAATGAATGAAAACTGACAATACAAATAATGTCAGACAATTTTAAAACCAGGATAGTACAAAGAACTATGCTGGTAGTTATGATTGCCTAATTTGTCTGGCACTTTCACGATCTCTCAAAGTTATTGAAAACAGAAGAGAAAACGTGGAAGTGCCCTCTCAGTGTCCTTTAAGCTGTATTCTACTTCAATAACAGAATATCTTAGAACAGCAAACACAAAATGAGGTATTTGTGATGAGGTTGCACTAAAATGGTTTTGTTAACAACAATTCAGATTATCACAACTAACCCGTCTTTCCCTCAGAGCAACCACCACTAAGCTTAAGCTCAGTATACATGACTCCTGCTTTATTTTGTCTAATGTGCTATCAACAGAATGGCATGCCAACAGCTGGCAATATTCCATTATGGCTGGCTGGGTATAATGGCAGCAAGCACTTTTGTTTCTCCACATATTGTAGTGGGGTTGGAGAGAACAAGGACAGGATAAAGAAGAGAGTCACTCCCAGTCTTTCCTGAAGTTGTCACAGCTTTTCATAGTGAAGTGCTCTGCACACCAAGCTTTCACGCAATTCCATCCAACCACCACTGGTCTGTTTAATTCTTGCAACCCAAATACATGTATACATGCCAATGCAACACATTTTTGCTGATTGAACCATGTGTTTACTTTGACTGTAGATCTACAATTTTTACAGACTCCAGGATTCATTTGATGCTGCATTCTACAACAGCTTAAAAAATGTAATTGGAATTGCTCGTTTGGTAATATGACAAGTCTAATTTGACAAATTGATGCATACACATGATAAAGTAGGAAACCCATGAGCCCTTGCACAGTGTGCAACATTGCACAAATATAGGACAAGTGTACACGCACATCATATCATAGCTATAATACCATGATTATGATGGATTCATTGACATCTTCAAATGCACTGACATACACTGCTGTGACCTAGAAACTTCCACTCAGCACTTGACTGGCAATGATTCCACATGATATTACAGACAAAAATTAGGGTCTATCTGACAATCTGGTGGACTATCCAGTGAACATGATTCAATAAAAGGCCTCAAAGAGGGGAACTATTCTGCCTTTCATAAATCTATTACACGTTAATACACAACACCACAGTGAAGTACTTGCAACACCTGGATATTAAACTAAAGGTGCAATATGGGGACATCTACACTGGCACAAGTTAATGATGACAATACACTCTGGGCATAGTGCACTTTATTCAATATGAGTTTTAAAACCTGCACAACATGTTGGAATTATGTGTGGGCAGTTATGATTCACTAGTTTCTGTAGCACTTCAACAAATTCTTTCAGTTGCGTCAAATAGATGTGCAGACTAGAAATGCTTACTGAATATGCATCATAATACCAAAGTTACTGCAGTTCTAATTCAACTTATTAAATATAAATCATACCAAAGACCTATTTTGAACATAATTCTGCACCAATGATTGTCCAACTACCTGAATTTATTTATGACAGTATGCATTTCCCCTTGACTGTAGAATACTATATATGGCATCTGTTCCAGCAGACACTATTGCCACATACCAAAAATCTTGTATGGCTCTACATCAAGTCATGTGATGTACTAAATCTGTCATTGCTTTCTCCCTGGAAACTTTCCTTCTACATGAAGTCACGTGATATACTAAACATCATTGCTTTCTCCCTTGTTACTGTCGTCCTAAATGAAGTCATGTCATGTATTTTATCTATTATTGCCATCTCCTTTGCAACTGTCCTTCTACATGAAATCATGTGATATAATATATCTATTATTGCTATCTCCCTCAAAACTGTCCTTCTACATGAAGTCATTTCATGTACTAAATCTATTACTGCTTTCTATCTTGGAGCTGTCGTCTCTAAAAGATGTCCTGTGACATAAATAAAACTTATTGCACTCTCCCTTGGAACTATCCTTCTACATGAAGTCATTTCATGTACTAAATCAATTACTGTTTTCGCCCCTGGAAATGTCCTCCTACATGAAATCAGGTGATATAATAAATCTATTACTGTTATTTCACCTGAAACTGTCCTCCCACGCAAGTCATGTGATGTGCTAAATCTTTCCTTTGGAACTGTCCTCGTATAGTGGTAGAGTATGGTTCAGATACTATATCCATGCAGACAGTACAAATGGAGGACAGTTCCCTATGGAAATGGCAATATTAATATAACTGGTGTGTTATGTTAGATGGTGGTGGTGGTTGTTGTTGGCTTCATGCCATTTTCAGCCCACGATAAGCTATAAAGTACATGGCAGCCAGTATAACTGGTTGGGGAGAACCCAGGAAAACCCTGGTAAGAACCACCAACCAACAGGAAGAGTGTGTGTGATTGGGATTTTTAACGTAGATTTAACAATTTTTCAGTCATACCACTATGATGTCTAAAGTGTGGCAGTTTACAGTGAAGACCTTCCAACAAGATGATATTGGCAAGCTTTCTCAGTGGTAGTGATAATTAAAGGCAATTGTTTTAGACCACTCAACCACCACGGGTCCGCTGTATAGGTTTAACTGCTGGAAGCAGCAAATCCTTTAATGACACCATTGAAAACAATGCAAACACTGGCCAGGAAAAGCTTGATGCAGGACAGACACTTGGTGTAATTTAGATTAAGCCTTCAGTACTGTATAACTGCTATCCAAATTAAACCAGCCTACATTACAAAATTATACCTCCACAATAAGACATGACCAATACATTCCCTATGTCAACAAGTTTTCCCTGAAAAAAAGCAAGAACTTTTCAACATAATTCTGACTTCATAAGCAACTTCCAGAGAATGAAAAATAGCAACATAAATTTAAAAATAACTGTCTGTCAGTTAAAAGCCAACTTGACAGTGAGGACTCCTGTGCTGGTAGTTATGACAGTCCAGTTTTTCTAGCACTCTGACGAACTCTCAATGTTAATAAAAACAGAAAGAGTAAACTTGAAAGTGCCCTTCAAACGGGTAATAAAATTATCACAAATGTTAGAAAGTATGAATGCTATTTAAGCATACATCTTTATTATTCCTATCATCTTAAAGCATTCCAATGAGATTCATTTCAGTTTTACAGAAATATTTACAACAATAAGAGAAATACGGAAATAAATATATTGTTTAAATTCTATGTATGTTTGCTAATTACATTACTCAATGAATACAAGTCTTTTTACTTTTTCAGTGAAACAATTTGAAGATATTTTTTTAAGATTTCATGCAAAGTAGAAGCTATTTAAATCCCAACAAGGAAAAAATTTTAAATTAAGGATAATATTTATAAATTTTGTATGAATGGGTTTTACTTAATGCAGATTGAAAATGTTAATAGAAAATAAAACTTTTTTCAACAACTTATATGCCTAATTTTAAGGTAGACAAACATACCTGTAGCAGACATGTAATATCATTGAAATACAAACAAACAAACAAAAGCAATTTGGATGGATAGAGGGTCCATAATAGATGGCAATTCTAATTGGTCACCTTCATATTTCTTATTTTTCCAATGAAGCTCCAAAATGGGAAGCACCTCCCCCTTGATAACTCGCACACAACAGGTCCACAAACATAGACCGCACCATATGCGAGGTGTGAATTACAGAGGGACCTCCAAATTTTTTTCTCGAAATTAATAATTTTATGCAATATTTCATCCTATAAAGATATGGAAAGACTTCTACTATGAAACATTTTTTAAATTTCCATTTTATACTTTAAATGTATGATATGACAACTGCATGGAAGCAAAATATGAGAAGTTAATATTTGTTTTAATTATTTCTATATACATCATCAAAAAACATTTCATTTTAAGCTTGAACTGATATTTTCATCAAATTGCCTTCCAGTTATACATACACCCAATATTGTTAAATTTGCCTCATGACTAGCATAAAGATACATCTACATAACCTACCAACCTCGTATAGCAGCACCAGTCTGTGAGATGTCTTAAGTAGGATCATCACCTTGCATATCCACAGATCATGCAATTTACTAAACTAGTTTCACATATTTACCACTCAGTTTCACATATTTACCACTCAGTTTCACATATTTACCACTCAGTTTCACTTATTTACCACGCAGTTTCACTTATCTACTCCTCAGAGCAAGCAGATGACGAAGAGAGATAGAGAATAATCTAGTGACATATATTAATGTGATTGAACAGTTGATGCACTTCAATCAATGTCTGCTAATTCTAGCCAAACTGAAAATGGGGTTGACATGGCCAGTTGGTGAAATATTGTGTTTATCAGAGTACATCTTCAAAGGCCTCAAAGCAGGTGATGACCTTGCCTGTTGTTAAGTCCACTACCAGTTACCAAACACTACAGTAAAGTCAAGGCCTGTGATCACCTGTAACACTTAGTGAGGTAATTAGGATACAAATACACCAGCACAAGATGGTCAACATACTCTATACATACGAAGTTATAAATCCCCGACTCCCAATACACTAGGTCACAAAGTGGAATTGACAAACATGTACGACAGTTTTAAAACCAGCACATGATGTTTAAATTGCATGTGCAGGCAGTTATGACTGTCTAGTTTCTCTTGCACTTCAACGAACTCTTTCAGTTAAATGAAACGGAAGAGCAGACTAGAAGTGCCTACATAGTATATATCAACATACATATGTTACTCTATTTCTAATTCAAGACAAGAACAATACTTCCAGAAATTGTTCATACAGATTTACCTATGAACAAACATGTAAATGCACCAACTGTACTAATGTTTCTACCTGCCAATACTAGTCATTGTGCTGTACAAAGTATTTACACCTGTAACACCAACATACTTAGAAATTTGCCCATCCAAGCTCAGTGAAGTATGTTATAACTATACAAACTTGTGGGAAGGTATGTCACTAGATTGGTTCCACTAATTAAGTTGTAATTAGTGTCCGTATTCATAATGTATTGGAGATGGAGTGCTGCTTTAGCAGAGATTTGAACAGTGAAGACTACATTGTATGCACATATAGCAAAGCATCATTTACCTGATGAAACCTAATGCAATGCAATTTGTCCCAAAGAATTTTGCCCAATAACGGTCCTGTACTGTACATTTATTTATCACAGACCTGTTTAATCTTGTGTGGTTGACTTAAGTGTTTGATATGGGTGTTCAATCCACATAATCAACGCTTCAACGCATACCAGTAAACTTTTATAACTCCAATTTTCCTTAAATTCCATTTTTACTATAGCTAAAGATAAATATAGCTTTAAAAAAAATTCAGTCATATCGCTATGATGTCTGCAGTGTGACAGTTTATAGTGATGTCTACCACTAGGGCATCATGCCGCAGACATGTAGCATATGTCCTACCCAGTCACATTATCCAGACACCAGGCAGACCAGTCCTAACACTAACCTCTTAATGCTGAGCGCCAAACGAGGCAGCTGTTAGTACCATTTTTGTAAGTCTTTGGTATGACTCGGCTGGGGATCAAACATCTGTGGCAGACGCTCTAACAACTAGGCCACCGGAGTGGTGAAAAGCGTAAAGAATGGCATATTAACAAGTTTTTCTTAACTTATTACACTTTTATATGTTGCATGTATTAAAGGATGCGAAAATGTAAGAGTTCTTATAATTCTTTAAGATTATTCTTGTTGGATACCCAATTAATGTAGGAACCTGGATATTATAATGATAATCTCGTACATTAGTTCTAATGAATTGGTTTAACATGTAACAAGCCATTTCACGTTCCTGCACATGTAGTGTATATCGCTCATTTGCACATGATGTCTAATGTACTACACAGCACTAGTCATTGTATTTTCAGCTGATTTTGGATGTGATTTTGGACAATGAAATAATATCTTGGATGTAGTCTTAGGAATCAGTGGGTGGGTTTTGTGGTGGTGATCTCTGTTCAGAGTAAGAAAGTGGTTAAAATTTCTCATGGAAAGGGACAAAGCTTTGGGACCAATGGGTCTGCAGTTAACAGGAAGCTCTTGATGGATCCTTTGGTAGAATGGGAGGTGTTGGCCATGTATGGTGGCTCCTAGACCATCCAACGAGTGAAGGGACCAAAAGTACTTCGTGGTCATCAACTGGATGCCATAAGTTATAATTGTCCATTGTTAAATTATTAAGCAATACTATTTGAGTGAATATTAAATCAATGCATTCAAAATCACTATGAGTGAAAATTTTACATATATATATATATATATATATATATATATATATATACACACACACACACACACACACCCCTCTTCCCTGACAACTTGCACACAACGGGAACCGCCAAAAATTGAAGAAAAAAATCTGTATTACAGCACTGCTTTTTGTTTTCTTGATGCGACTGGCTCCTGTAGTGGTGTTTAATATTATCTTGCCAAATTGGGAGTCCCTAGAGCTGGGAACAAGACTAACTGTTGATACACCACAAAACAAGATTCCTTTTTTTCAAAAACACGTGACATTTCGTGTAACAATCGTATTCTTTGAAAAATCATACTTTTTATATTGCTCAATTAGTACAATATTGATGTTGTGAATTAATCAGTTGGAATTAATAATGAAACTTCTTATCGTCCTTGAGGATATCCCTAAGTGCCAGTTCAAGAATTCTCTGGAACTCACTTGCCCACAATGGTCAGTGTCCATGAAATCAAGCTCTTTATTTTACGAAGTATCCATTTTGCTTAGCTGCCTTGTTATCTTTGATCACAGTTATGTTCTTGTTGTTATTGTTGTTGTAGGGTTTAATGACACTTTTCAGCGCAAGATAGGCTATACATGGTGGCCAGTATTAATGGTGAAGGAAGAACCCGGGAAAATCCCGGAAAGAACCATCAACCCACAGGAAGCTACTGCCAAGTTTTCTCACATACCCACATTGGCCGAATCCGAGACTTGAACCCATGCCGACAGAGATGAGATGGCAGTGATCCGTAACGGTGAGCGCTTTCGACCACTTGGGGCCCCAATGATCACAGTTATGAAAGAGTCGGTTAATTTAAAGTATTTTATGTCACACACACGATAACATTTGTAAGTGTTCAATTGATCAAATGAAGTGAGTTCACCCACTAGATTTTAAGTTTGTAGGATTTTCATGCTTTTTAACTTTTCTTTTATTCCACCTCCTTTATTCGATTCAAAAGATATAATTAATGTGATAAGGAGGCAAGCTTTTTATTCAGTGCAATACAACAAATACTTCCGGAAGTCAGTTATCAAAACACAGTTGGCACTTAATTAGGTTCTCAGAGAAACACTCGTGGACATAGCTGTTACAGTAGATTGACACATTTTACATTTACTTACAAGACGACACACTGCATTTATGACTATTACACTTAAAAGAACTAAAACATAGAACTAGAACACAAATTTCAATTGATAAAATAAAAAAAAAGATTTAATTTGTATTTATTAAAGTAATGCCTCCACTTGGAATGAGTGACATTTTCATTGATCAAAATTTCATTACATATCGTTAATTACGGTGTACTAGGAATGTCATTTGGAAAGAAAATGTAAAAATTTGTATGACCTCTTTTTAAATTTGATATTTCATAGTGCTGATTAAAATTTCCAGGTCATATCTACTGTTTTCGACGATAAAACGGGCGATACATCAAAGTTTCTGTTACCAATTTTGATCACCATTTTCTTCAAGTTCAACAAATAGGGATCAATTTTTGGGGTATTTTCTGGTTTAAAAAATGGGATCCACGCCTGACCCTGCGTTATAAGCGGGTTCGTGAGTTATCGAGGGAGTGGTGTATACACACATGCATGTCAGCCTATTCTGCATGCAATGTAATTCTGCACGTCATTTTTTAAACAACGGAGCACGCTTTTTTCCTGTTAACATTGGATCACATGTTTTTGGTTAAAAATACAATTTGTATCAAGAAAGAACAATCATCCTTTAATCTGTGAAAGTGATATTCATAAAGTGTACAAAAATGTCCCACATTTCTATTCAAACATATGAAGATTTGATTTAGAAACAACATGAAGACCACTCCATGACCTTCTTGAATTTGTAACCAAGAAAAACTATTAAATATTTATCTTTTAGAATCATACAAATAAATACATTTAAAATATAGAAATGTTTACCTTAGAACTATACTGCATCTTAATCCAGGTTTCTAATCTTGCAAGTTGTCCAACACCTACTTTACTGTCTGCTAACCAACTTGTTAACTTGCCACTTAAATGACATTCCCGAGCAGTCTGTTTCATAATTCTGTAGCAATTCCCCCCCATAAACGAGATGTTGTGAACACATTACATCTTATTCATTATTGTTTGTTATCATAACTTATTTTTGTATAAAATGTTGAACTTTGACTAATAATTTTTACAAGATCAGTTTAGTTTGCTTAACATCTCTATTGGCATTGTTACATTGAATTTTGTAAAACCAGCAATAAATCTGACCTAGTTCCTCAGCAAAAAGACTATTTTGAATTGAATGTTCTTCTGTTGACAAATGCTGCTTTTAAAATTTCAGCATTGCAGTGTTCTATTTTCATCAATCAGTCCAATTCAGTATGCATTTTGTGTTAATATCGGTAACAGAAACCTAACATGCGCAGAAAAGCTGACAGCTGTGTACCTGTAGATGACAGATCCTTCAGTCGATCATTTTTTCTGTATTGATTCTTTTTGGTTACTCATTTATGTTGCATGTTATGATTTGTTCCAGTTAGGAAGGATATTGTTTACCTTAGAATGTTTTTTTTAACTCACTGTGCATCATTTTGTTAAATCTATTGTTGGATTTTATTTGTTAGAGCAGTGGTCTCAAACATGCAGCCCTCCAAGCTGTATCCAGTGGCCTGCATAATGATTGGCATCACAAGGTGTCATGAGAGATAACAAATGTGGTGCAGCCCTTGGGCCATTAAAAATGTCCATCATGCAGCCCTCAAGGTGGTTTGATTTTGAGACCCCTGTGTTAAAGTTTGGCGTCGGATTCATTAATTTTTTCAATCACATTATTAACTTCTCATTCCCGAAAATGAGTGTAGTGTCTTTGCTATAATCTAATTCCAATCCCCACTTGCCTTGATTATACAGCATGCTTTGTGTGTCTCTGCCATGATCTAATCCCAACCCCCATTAACCTGTTACACTTGCCTTGATTATACACTATTAACCCACCCCATTCATCTCAATACAACACATTGATAATCAAGATAAAACTACTTGTCATTTTCCCATTAAAAAGAGGATTATCGAAAGCTGAAAAATGTAGTTTCATGCATTTCCAGTTCAGTTTGGTGCAGATCTGATGGTTATAAATGCCAGAAATTACATTCCTGGAAAAAATTCATAAGATCCTTGAAAAGAAACAATTTCTACACATAAAACGAAAGCAAATTACAATTCTAAATTAATCATTTTATCCTATAAAAATATGGAAAGAAGGCTTCTACTATGGAAACTTTTTTAAAATTTCCATTTTATACTTTAACTGTGTGATATGACAAAAGTTTTAATTATTTCTATATACATTATCAAAAACATTTCAAGTTTGAGCTGATATTTTCATCAAATTGACTTCCAGCTATACATACACCCAATATTGTTAAATTTGCCTCATGACTAGCATAAAAATACATTCACATAACCTACCAACCTCGTATAGCAGCACCAGTCTGTGCCAGGTCATTAGTAGGATTATCACCTTGCATATCCACATCATGCAATTTACTAAACCAGTTTCACATATTTACCACTCAGTTTCACATATTTACCACTCAGTTTCATATATTTACCACTCAGTTTCACTTATTTACTCCTCAGAGCAAGCAAATGATGAAGAGAAATAGAGAATAATCCAGTGACATATATTAATGTGATTAAACAGTTAATGCACTTCATTCAATGTCTGCTAATTCTAGCCAAACTGAAAATGGGGTTGACATGGCCAGTTGGTGAAATACTGTGTTTATCCATGTACATCTTCAAAGGCCTCAAAGCAGGTGATGACCTTGCCTGTTGTTAAGTCCACTACAGGTTACCAAACAATACATTAAAGTCAAGTCCTGTGATCACCTGTTTAACACTTCAGTGAGGTAATTAGGATACAAATACACCAGTACAAGATGGTCAACACACTCTGTACATACTATATTTTATTCAGTAGCAAACAAAGTTATAAATCCCCGACTCCCAATACACTAGGTCACAAAGTGGAATCGACAAATATGTATGACAGTTTTAAAACCAGCACATGATGTTTAAATTGCATGTGCAGGCAGTTATGACTGTCTAGTTTCTCTTGCACTTCAACGAACTCTTTCAGTTAAATGAAACGGAAGAGCAGACTAGAAGTGCCTACATAGTATATATCAACATACATATGTTACTCTATTTCTAATTCAAGACAAGAACAATACTTCCAGAAATTGTTCATACAGATTTACCTATGAACAAACATGTAAATGCACCAACTGTACTAATGTTTCTACCTGCTAATACTAGTCATTGTGCCATACAAAGTATTTACACCTGTAACACCAACATACTTAGAAATTTGCCCATCCAAGCTCAATGAAGTATGTTATAACTATACAAACTTGTGGGAAGGTATGTCACTAGATTGGTTCCACTAATTAAGTTGTAATTAGTGTCCGTATTCATAATGTATTGGAGATGGAGTGCTGCTTTAGCAGAGATTTGAACAGTGAAGACTACATTGTATGCACATATAGCAAAGCATCATTTACCTGATGAAACCTAATGCAATGCAATTTGTCCCAAAGAATTTTGCCCAATAACGGTCCTGTACTGTACATTTATTTATCACAGACCTGTTTAATCTTGTGTGGTTGACTTAGTGTTTGATATGAGTGTTCAATCCACATAATCAACGTTTCAATGCATACCAGTAAACTTTTATAACTCCAATTTTCCTTAAATTCCATTTTTACTATAACTGAAGATAAAAGTAGCTTTAAAAAAATATTCAGTCATATCGCTATGATGTCTGCAGTGTGACAGTTTATAGTGATGTATACCACTAGGGCATCATGCCGCAGACATGTAGCATATGTCCCACCCAGTCACATTATCCAGACAGATTTGAACAATGAAGACTCCATGTTCACATTCACAAGAAACCCCAATAATATAAAGACGAGTAATCTAGAGCATGTTTCAAGATCTACAGCCATAAGCACGAGGCTTAGCTAAATGCAAAACAAGTATGTCGAAACTAACAAAAAATAGATGTCCAAAAAGTCTAAAAATGTTGACACTTTAATGGTGCAAAATAAAATTAGGTTATCTACATGCAAGTATAGACATGTCTACCGAGTTTCACTTGTTTACCTCTAGAGTTTGTCTTAAATATGCTTACAAAAATCATGATAGTGTAAGAAGTTCACAATCACAATTTTTTTTTAAATGGTGGCATAGCCTGAAAAACTATTCAGGTAAATTCCACGGGTTAAAAACAAAAGCTGAAAGATGGATTTATGAACTGATAAATGTTTTCAAGCATTTTATGTCTCAAAGACAAAGAGCTGCAAAACAGAACTTTTGTGTTAAAGTTCAAGATTTTATCACGAAATGGTTTAACATATAGAACACCGTTTACTGGCCATTTTCCACTCAAGCCAGTGTAGCAATCACTTACATACACCCACTACTTTTCGAAACTGTCAGAATGTATGGCTGGACTCTGGCATGAACTAAAATGTGCTGTTGGGTTATAACTTTGCTGAATAAAACTGAATAGACTATTATGCAGAATAATTGTTGTTGAGGACTGTGTTCCTGAGAAGAAAATGTTTAGCAGTTTAACTCAATTCCTTGACATTTCCATCTCCACTGTGAATATAAAATGTTTACCTATGACAAACTCTGTGTCTGTGGTAGAGATTGATGCTGTGGGATTAATGATTCTGATAACATCCAGCTGTTCTCGTAAACCGAGGTTCTGGCTAATGGTCAAGCTGATGTCTTCAACCACATCCCTGCGCTCACGTATTGTTAGTTCTGACCTACAAATAACAGGAACAAGGCTTGCTCAAAGAGACTGACACTTTAGTAGTCAAAAAGTATTTCTAGGAATGTGAAAGATACTGACAATTTAGTAGTCAAAAAGAATTTCTAGGAATATAACAAGTCCACTTCTTCTGTTATTTGTCTTTTTTTTTTATTATCACCAAGTACTGAACGCATCTCAGACGCGCTTGAAAAACTACAATGTTCCAAACATTTTTTAAAAAAATATTTTTTTTTAACCTGTTCCAGATGACATGGATAAAAGATTAACAGACAATATTCAAACACATCCAATGGCTTAGCTAAATCTCCACAGCCCAGGTTATTGAACTGGCATCAAAGTATTCTTCAGATACGACCACAAATTGGGTTTGATTTAAATCTATTCATACTTGTTTGTATTGTCATGCATACACATCAGGACATCTTGAACCCCCAGACAAGACCCTTGACTTTAAAAACAATTTCTGCCCATTGACTTTTGAAATGTTTATTGGAATGCAACAAAATACAAAGTAGGGTGAAAATTCATTAGGATATTATATATTGCAGTGTTCATTAATTTCAATGTTGTGCAAAAATGTAAGCAGAGACCTTTGACTTTACCAAATCAGTTTGGTCTGGCTTTCAAAACTCCTTCACCAGCACACAGATATGCTGGTGATCAGTTCTATGCAATTTTATTCAGAACAAATTCCTTACATACATGTAGTGCGAGAATGGATTAAGTGAAAAATCTCATGTCAATGTTTGTTTTAAAGTACAATAATAAGATGATCATCATGGCTGTCTTGTTAAATGTCACTATGATTGTCATGTTAAAGGTTACTATGGTTGTCTTGTTAAATGTCACTATGATTGTCATGTTAAAGGTTACTATGGATGTCATGTTAAAGGTCATTATGGTTGTTGTGTTAAAGGTTACTATGATTGTCATGTTAAAGGTCACTATGGTTGTCATGTTAAAGGTCATGTTAAAGGTCACTATGGTTGTCATGTTAAAGGTCACTATGGTTGTCATGTTCAAGCTCAGGTAAGCAGTAGCAATAATATTTACTGTGGCATCAATGTTGGATTCAAGTTCAGTATTTTTTATTTGTGACCAAACTGATTGCAGAAGAAGTCTTTCAGGTTGAATTCAATGTTGATATGATATAATCATCTGTTAAGGATGTATAGCAATTGACATGACAAGATTTTGAGATGGCCACAATTGTGGCCGATTTGGAGGTCTGTTGGGCTATATTTTATTTTAAGACCAAGTAGTCATCAGCATTCTTTCATGAAAAATCTATGTCAATACAGCCTTAAAGTAGCCATAATGGATGTCAGGCCAACGCCATTTTTATTTAGCGTGTCGTATGTCATCATTTAACGCAAAGTTCGCATCAATATGACCATCCATTAAGATCAGCAACAATAAGATTTACATGATGATAGCTGTAGTGGCCCATACTGGATGCCAGATGATGCAATTTTCATTTTGGACTATGTGTAATTAATGATTACAAGTCCTCAAGTGAAAACCTGATGTCGATATGATCTTGCATTCTGGAGAAGCAGCAATAACAAAGTCTTTTTAAGAAAGATGTCAGACATAATGGATGTGCCACAGGCAGCATTTTCATTTAGGACCCTCAACACCTTGGGGAAGAATGCAAGTATCAAGTTTCATGGCAATCCTTGCAATAGATTAGTGAGAACAAACTTGTGCTAACAGACAGATGATGATCCACGGAGAATGACAGGTCAGAAAATAATCTCATTTGGTCTATGACAGCTAAACAAAGCAAACCATAATAATGAAACATACGTTTGGCGAAAACAAATTTAAATATTTAAAAATACTGTGGTGGCACTATGGAATTTTTTGTATACATGGTTCCCACGCTTTTCTAAAGATAAATTTCCAGGTCAGTTCCTGGGTTTTTCCAGGATTAAATTAATTTTTTCAAGGTTCACATATGACCATTACTGAACAGATAAAGAACATTTTAGATCATAAAACATGCATTTTCTACATCTAAAGATGGTTCTTTTTCAAGACTCTCCAAAACATCTAAGCCAGAAAAGATGATCATGTACAAAATCACAAAATGTTATCACATGAAACAAATTTGATTATATTCCATTAAATTGCCATGTAAAGTCATTTCAATGTACAAAATAAAATTTTTAAATTTATTTTGCTGATCTGCATTATGTTGCTAAGTGGGAACAACATAATGAACATAAATTAGTTTTATTTCCTTTCAAACCTTTAATTCTAAAGAATTCTATAGCAATATATATTTGCATCTTATAGAAAGTAAACATTTCCTATTACAGTAAAAAGAAAACAATAAACGCAAATTAGAATCTTGAATTGTAACAAAGAGTTTAACCTTGAATCTATCTGTGCCAATAAAATCCCAAAGTAGATTTTTCAAACAACCTAATCTCCTTAAGACGGTTAAAAGTCCATCATTTAAAAAACACTTTCAAAAGAGTTGATTTAAATTTTGACAAAAGACATTCAAAATTATATACTGCTGTATAAACAAGGACTGAATTTTCTGTAAAATCAACTTGTCTTCTTGCAATTCATTAAACCAAACCCCAACCTTGTACTGATACAGGGGCTCAAATCTTTTTTTAATATATAATGCAAGGGACAACAATTTCTCATTTCAGCTGAGATTCAACAATTTGGACTACAAATTTGGTTTAAAACGAATAGCCGTCTGTTTTCTAATCTGGATTTCCTCCAAATATTCACACCCCATTTTTCATATTTGGATATTTAACGATTTTAATACTCACAATTTCTGAGAAAAGAAGTAATTTTCATATCTATTTCTTGCAAGTATCACTCAATTTAACAATGTTTGCTAGGCCATCCAGTAAGCGGCTACGCTTTGACAACACGATGTTTACCTCTTGTGATGCTAGAGTGGTTTTCATACCTTCCATGTAAGGAAAGATACAGATACCGAGCTGACTTTGAAAATAAAAGTCTACTAGACAAATCTAATCCAATGAGCAATTGGATTGACTCAGCATAAATGTTTATTGCAAGTACCCAAATGACCCATACTACACCCTTAAAATATTCTGGTTAGAACTTGATAAATTTAACTCGTGATCAGTTTATTTACAGCTCAATTATGTGATATTTTGGGGCAACAAGTGGTGGTGGAAAATTTCCGTGTTTTCCCTGACTTTCATCAATATTTGCAAGATTTCAGGACTTTTCAGTCAAGAAAAAAGATTACCATTTCTCCCGATAGCATGGGAACACTGTTTATAGCTGGGATCCACCAAAAGTATTTTTTTGGACCATTTACAGCTCTCCAAGTTGCAAGTAAAAACTTGGCAATAGTATGTGAAACTTGTTAGTTATTGTAAAATAGTGACTGGAAATGATATTCAAAGTTTTTAAAATACAAGTATATAGCAACCATCTTTATGCTGTTGTTGTTGTAGGGTTTAATGCCATTTTGCAGCATATGATAGGCTATACATGGTGGCCAGTATAAATGGTGGAGGAAGAGCCCTGGAAAACCCCTGAAAGAACCACCGGCCACCAGAAGCTATTGGCAAACTTTTTCACATACCCACAATCTCTGAGCCTGAGACTTGAAAAGACACAGACAGGTGAGACGGCAGTGATCTGTAACTGAGCATTACAGACCACTCAGCCACTATGAGACAGCCATGTTTTATGTTAAAAGCAGTTAGCACAAGCAATTAAGTCCAATGAATAATCCCTTTTCAAGTGTGATAGTGCTATTTCCTACAGTAAATCACCATCTTTACATGTAACAAGTCTGGTTTACAGGTCACCAGTCTAACATGACAAAAGCAATCACCTCAGTCTGGTTTACAACTTACCAGTCGCCAGTAAAATGTGACAAACACAACCAAATCAGGTGATGTTACACATTTTTAAAAAATTTCAAATATGGAAAAATTTAAATACTACATGCATCCCCAAGATTTTATCAAACTGCTTTCAAGTAAAACAATAATAATAGTAATAATAAAAAAGGAACGGCAATCTGTCTTTATATGCATATTTAGATGACCATAAAATTACCAAACTGCACATCAATCCATCAAAAACTGCAGGACTAATCATGTTAATGAGACTGTTATACACTGCAGTAAGCTACGAAATGGGCAGTAACTCTAACCAATACAATGGAAAGTTATTTCATGATATGCACCTCTTCAGATGGTTACTGTAACATATTTTAAATGTTTCATAGTGAACTATTACAAGGATTTTGTCAAGCACTGCATTAAAAATCCACCATAACTAATGCTCAGTATACACAGCCTAAGAGACTATTATGTACACACACTATTATTCACACTCATAACCTCTTGGCTGCATCAAAACCGACATTTTATGGTCAAATACACCTCCCTTATAAGTGTGAATTAAAACATCTATAACAAATAGCTAATGTCTCCTCATGTGCAGGTGCTTTATATGTTGTTACAGCGGGACTGGCTCTTTCATCTTGGAGGACTGGTTTTAAATATGTCATTTCTTTGCCAATTAGGAGATATGGTTAGCAAATTTACATTGTTCCTTAACTGATATATAATGAAGTACCCCATATTAATGCACTACTAATATTGCATTTCAAGATAAAGCAGTCGTCATCAGTGTAAACCCATTTGCTATGAACTATCAATGTCAAGATGAAACAGCTCTTATCAATGTAAATTTATTGGATATGAATAATATATTTCAAGATGACTGAGCCCTCGTCAATGTAAACTCATCTGCAATGAATCATGCATTTTAAGATGAAGAACCCTTAATTGATAGGTAAACCATTTGCTACAAATCTTGCATTTCTAGACCAAGTACCCCTCATCAATGTAAACCCATTTGCTATGAGTCATGCATTGCAAGATGAAGCACCCCTCATCACTGTAAACCCATTGGCTATGAGTCATGCATTGCAAGATGAAGCACCCCTCATCACTGTAAACCCATTGGCTATGAATCATGCATTTCAAGATGAAGTACCCTGCATCAATGGAAACCCATTTGCTGCTAATCATGCATTTCAAGTTGAAGCAGACTTCATTAATCTGAATCCATATGCTACAAATCATGCATTTCAAGATGAAATGGACTTCATCAATCTGAACCCATTTGCTGCTAATCATGCACTGCAAGATGAAGCAGACCTCATTAATCTGAATCCATCTGCTGCTAATCATGCATTTCAAGATGAAGCAGACTTCATCAATCTGAATCTCTTGGCTGCTAATGACGCATTTCACCTCTGAGTAGTCATACAGTTTAATAAGTTAAATAGCCTCTGAGTTTACATCCAACATACCAGGAAGTGACAGTTAATATTCTTGAAGTCTCTATCAAATACGGTCTTCAAGTTGGCAGTCGTGCAACGTTTCCAACCACTCAATTATGATTGACTAGCATTTTCAAAATATCTCGCAATCAAGTAAATTTCCAATCATTCAACCAATTCTGAGTGAACAGTTTTAAAAATTTCCAGCAGTCAAATGACTTTTCCAATAAATCAAATGACTGACTGACCAGTGTTATCTCTAATGAAAAGAATGTTCTGTCAAGAATACTGCCAACAGTGTTCACTAAAAATGCATACTTTGTACCAAGTTTGTTTTCCATCTGCTTTTTCCCGCTATTTTTTTATAAAAAGTTACACCCAAATTTATCCATCTTGCATTATAAAATAACATTTTCAATCTCTTTTGCACAAGATGAACTCACAACCCAAATGTGTTATCATCTATATATCATGGGTTACTTCCCTTGGAAAGCACTAACTTTAATATTTGAGAACCATTTCTAATTGCACTGAATTTCATTTTTATGCAAAGTTTCATCCAAATGAACCTCAATGGCCATCTTGGTAGTTTTTGTCTACTCACAATGTTTACTCAAAATCTGATCCCATATAACCTTTAGAATGGTAGCAAGCTGATCCAACTAGAGATTTCAGTTTCCTTTAATAATAATCAAAGCTTACCTGTGGGAGAGCAGACTTGCTGCAGTTTGTAATTACTTGTAACTGGTGTAAAAAGGGTCACAGATCAAGTTCCAAATAAAATCTCACAGGATTGAATGAAGATTGTAAATACTGTAAAATATGTTTCTATGAGGACAGGCAGGGTACATGATCTCTTGGCATTTGCCTTATGAGGACAATGGATCAAGTTTTGAGATTTTTGGACAAGTATGTCTTTAAGAACATTCAAGTGCACTTACATGCAGATTTCTGGAAATTAATTTGTTGCAAGATGATATTATTCTTCTTATCTCTTGTTGTCCCAATCATTAAATCATCAGAAGCAGACAATCCATGGCAGCTTTTCACTGCTTTGTCCCTTTCAACCAAAAGAGAAATCTAGCTCTTCCGTCCTGTCTGGGGATTAACCTTCACATGCTTGTAACCTTTATTAAATCTCATTTAAATCATATAACTGGACTAAACACATGAGCAACACTCAGCCACTGTAGAGTTTAAGAGTGCAATATATATCACTGACATGAGCAGCAGGGTTTTTCCTAAAGAACCGACAAAGACTGAAGCATAAACCGGGTCTTACCATAAGAAAAGACAAAGTTCTCTCTGTGTCAACATATGTATAAAATTTATAATGTTTGGCCAACAGGCATGAAAATGTGCCTCCAAACACACTGGAAACTTGTCATTATGAACACAGTGCAAGTATCTGGTGCACAAAATAATATTTACAATAACAAAACAAAATCTAAAATTTAGAAATGTAACTTAATGCCACCCCTGCAATGCACAAACTAATATTTGCAGTAAGTGGTCCATCTTCATGATGCCACCCACCAATACACCCCTAGCAGATAAGATACAAATGTGGCTTCTCATAAAATGGGGGCAAGGTTCTAAGTACATACTACTACTACTGCTACTCTGACACAGAAAGAGGTACCCTTCTGTTTGTAGATGGCATTCCTTAAAAGAGCAACTACTGTACTTACAACTGTTCAAAGAATTGACAACCATACACTGGCTCTCTCATTTATTGATCAACAGCACAACCTTTAATATTTTATCAGTTGTTAACAACAAGTACGATGGCAGCAGCAATCAAAAGAAAACTGATCACCACTTACCATCTTTTTTTTGAATATTCTGTAACAAGCCAGGATTTTTTCCTCTGACAGCAAGGTGCTTTATTGTCCCCACTCTTCGGGGAAGGGGGATGTTTGACCGGTGTGTGCGACTCGGTGGACTGCATTAGCAGAGAGTGTGGAGTTGCTTGGGATACCCCAAATGATGAAGGGGAAGATGGTTCTTCCCAGTCGAGACCTTCAATGGACAGAGAATCTAGTGAGAGAAGAAAAAAAATCCTTAATGTAAAATGCTTCATAGCTCAAAAATATTGTTAACTGGTACTTAGTTATTTGTTTCTTAAATAGCATCAGAAATGTGAAATCAACTACCACAGTGATATTATGCAAAACTCAACCAGATGGACATACTGATGAGTGGATTGACAATGGTAACATTATATGCCACACGCACATTCACGAAGGGGCACAAAAGAAGTTATTTGTCCTAGTGCAGTCCTCAGGCCAAGTGGATACTATAAGCCACTACCACACTCACAAATGGGCATGAAAGAAATTGCTTGTCCTTGTGCACTCTGCACTCATGTCATATTTCAAGGCATATTAGAAATGCCCCAAGTTTAGACAAAACTTTACACAATGTTTAATTCCCAACAGACATTCCACAACACAACTCGGCTAAAATAACATAGCTAAAATCCATTTCAGCTTCAGTCTCTTTTCAGGGGCAGGTTTAAGTGACTCTGACCCAAATTAGATGTATTAAAACCATTGTGTACAACATTTATGAGATCACTGGGGCACAATGAGGGAAATTTATCAGGGATCGTCCTGGGCTTCGCCAATGTCGCAAATTGCGATTTTTTTTCCTTATTGGCGACAAAAATAACCCATCTGGTGATTTTTTGGCGACATACTTTTTGGTTATTTAATTTGTACATACAATCAATGATTTGGACTGGATAAATTAAAAGGCAGAACGAAAGGAAGCCACAAACTTGACTAAGCAATGCATTGGAATCAATCTGTTACACAAATGATCCTTTGTTCTTATTGACAACCCCATCTTTACAGTGCATTGTTACATCATAATCTGCTTATGCTGACATCTGGGCTGAGTACTGTATGCTGCGATACAGTCAATCATGCTACCGCACTATACCTACAACTGACCGACTTCTGAAGACGCGAATAGAACAGATACAATTAATTGTATGGCTAATCCTTCTGGTTTTTTTTATACATATACCAATACAATAGTTTTGCTGAACCTTCATAGAAAACTGATAAGCTTTGAAGTACCGACTACTGTGTATAAATACAAAGCAAATGGAAAAAATCTAAATCACAATTACATCTGTCGCCAGTGCGGCATTTTACTCATTGATCTTTTCCTTTTGCCATCAGTCTTGATTTACGGCTGCAGAGACTTAAACTCCACAACAAGAAATAGCAAAAAAGAACAGTTTTGCATAATTAATAATAATTATTTATTTCTCAAAATACAGGAGTGAATTTATGCTTATATATACGGTCCAATATTGCCAGGTGTTGACTCGTGTAAGTTTCATTCGTGGGAATGGATCCTATTTAACTTGTCGAGAAAATTTATACAGCATTCAGTGATCATTCTTGGGATTTAGGAAGCAATTTGCTACAAGCTTTATGAAGCTAGCCATGGGGGGGGGGAGGGGGGCTGCTGAGAGACTACTGGTGTCACCTGTCAGCACTGAGGACTGTGAACGTGGATTCAGTAAGATGAACCTCATAAAAACTGACATCAGAAATAAGCTCTGCATCTCATCTCTTGAGAATTTAATGAGAATCAGAATGTACAGATGTGAAAAATTAGACTTTGAAACTGCATTCAACAAGTGGGCAGCCCTAAAATCGCAACGGATCTTCATGTAGCACTTTGTAACATTTTGTTAATGCTTGTTGTAATTAAAGTATTAACTAATCCATCTTTTGTAATTTTCATTGCCTGTTACATTAATAGACTAAACTAACACTTGGAAAAATGTACACTACTTTTTTTGGCGACACTTTTTGAAAATTGGCGACAAAATATTGAGGTTGGCGATTTTTTTGGCGACAGCTTTTTAAAAGCCAGGACCATCCCTGTTTATGCTGACATTTTAATTCCTGCACCAATTCAAGAACACAATAAAATAGAAAATCGATCAACGCTGCATTGATGCTTACAATTTTCTTGTTAAAATGTATCAAATGAATACTGGAAATCCAGTCTGAACGAATCTTTGACTTTTTAATTTTATGCTTAAATTATCACTTTAAGTTTAATGCATCAACAATTTCTTATATTAATAGAGTTGATGTTACTGTAAATGAATGAGCTTTCTGTTCAACTTTGAATTATATAATTACTGAGTCTGTAAAATCTGTCTTGATTGGAAATCAAATGTCTCCTCCGCAAGTAGAGTCTACCTACTGGTCCGAAACCTAGATTCCATTTGAGAAGAAAAAATCCACTTTCATGTGACAGCAGATTAAATCCATTCCTATGTCCCATATAACATTATTTTTAAAAATTCAAAGCTAAATAGTAAACATATCTATTGTAGACATACTGATGAAGCAACTGCCAGAGTGTTATATATATATATATATATATATATATATGTATGTATGTATGTATGTATGTATGTATGTATGTATATATGTATGTATGTATGTATGTATGTATGTATATAGGCATAGCCCTGGCTATGTACATGTACAAACACCAAATGCCTAATTCATTTTATTAAAAGGAAGCATTAAAAATTGTTCAAAGAATGTGTGAATAAAAATGGGTCATGTAATAAATACCAAAGCCACACAAGTGTTTTGTTCCATGTTAGAGAAAAGAACTTGTTTGACACTGCATAGGAACAAAGTTATTGGCCTGATTGTCCTGACATCCCTAAACTCGTTTACCACCTGCTCAGAACAAAACATACATCTTGTTTTATCTAGCTGTGCCATTCCTGCACTTCAAGCTTTTTGAAATGGGGTGTGATTATAGGTGTAAAAGAAAATGCATGCCTCCACTGGTAACCCATACATGCCAAGCCCTGGCTAGGAAAAAGTGTAATCCAAGTGGACAAAAAGAGTAATCCGAGCAAAAATAAAAAGTAATCCACAAATAACATGATAAAAATTCAATAAGCACATGTACAAAATGATTTATTTATCCCTCTGGACTTTTAACGTCAATTACTGATTAAAGTTTTCATATAGAACACTTTGAGCCTTACAAAACAACAGACTCTCATATTGCTTTAAAACACTTTGTACCAGCTGAGATTATGAATGCTTTGCACACTAGTAGAGCATTAAGTGCTGGTTACTGAGCCTGGATCTGAATTGTTTTATTTTTGTTAACAATCTCTCACAGTTATGTTTATTCAAAGCATTATCAAGCAAATAAAAAAATGTTTTCTCCAGTGGAATCACTTTTCATTCTGGTAATGAAAGAAGAGCACTCTAACTTTGCCCTTTTCGTTGTCAAAGTCTCTTACGCAGACTCTAAAAAGAGTATGACTTGTTAGCTCTTCGATACACATGTAGCAAAGTTACCCAGTGCAGTGCACTATAAATAGAACACACGTTACCTAATCAACTCCATACACACAGGCCTGCCTGATAACTGTTAAGCAGTGCAGTGTATATTACGTTTGTCAGCAATTTTAACCATTTTACATTTTTGGTACACATCTATTATGTATGGAAAAGTTTAAGAGTAAAGTCCGATCATTATAGCTGTTTAATTATTTTTCACAGAAGAATTTTTTATGTGCTTTAAAATCTTGAGAGAATTCGTTTGCCATCAAGTCAGTGAAGCCGCGTGGACCAACCGTAGCTGCCATTTCTCATACTCAAAATTTACAAGATCTTTGTCTGCGTCATTTGAATTTGATAATTTATAAAAATTAATTGCTGCCTACATCAATATCAGAGACTTTAGCTAAGTTATTGAAGCTTTCATAGATGTGATTCTAATCGTGAAAACTAGAGTAAGTACTGAACGAAACCTACGACCTCATTTTGGAGAGTGGAGAATACAACCCAGTTATTTTAAATAGCAGATTTTGACCAGAGCATTAAACAGCGACCATGTGATCTGACATAATGGTCATTCGCAGCAATGAATCTTGTATCTAAGAGGGGGTTTACCCTAAAGGTGGCGCTACGAAAACCCGCTCAAAATGGCTGATGTTAACAGCAGGCATATAAAGGCGATTCCATGAGAATGGTGTAGAGGTGTAAAAAAAAGCACTTGTATGTGAATGGAGTAGAGGTGTCCAAAGGCGCTTGCATGAGAAAACAAATTAATTTTTTTGGGAGGGGGATATACCAAAATTGCGTAATCCGAATAGATACGCGTAAGGAGTAATTTAGTGAAAAAAAGCGTAATGATTATGCCAAAAGCATAATGGTTGGCATGTATGCTAACCATCCACAAGTTGTTGCTGAAAACTGACAGGAGTTTTGCCCAACAAGTATAAATATGAATACAAATTATTCCTTCCAAAATTTCATTTATCTACCTCAAGTAGGTTCTGCAAAATCATGCTATCATGGTTTTTGTTATAAAAAATTCCACAATGTGTAAAGCAAAAATAGTTAAATAGTGTAATGAGCTAAATATCTACATATGGATACAAATGTGCATCCCAAATTTAACTTCTTTACGAGTGCTTTAAAATAAAAAATATAATCTTGCAAACAGGCTTCTCAGGATGGAAGGACAGAAAGGATTGATGCACGCATCCAATATGTTCCCAATGCAAGCATTGGATGCATAAAAACGGCTTTGGTTTTGACTAGACATGATGCTGACAAAAAGCTGAAAGGTAATTTTTCCCCAAGAACAATGTCTTCAGTTACCTCCACTTTACTGAAACTTCACAACCAACTTTGTGTTTGTCCAATGGGTTAAGAAACTGCCCCCATGAGGCTATTTTTAATGACGAATGATCAATTATTAATCAATATGCAGCAAACTGATGACAGAGCAAGAAACTATCCATTTCCCAACAGTAATTTTTAAGGCCACGTTGTCTTTAATCAATAAACTGATGACAGATCAAGAAACTACCCATTTCCCTACAGTAATTTTTAAGGCTACATTGTCTTTAGCCAATAAACTGATGACAGATCAAGAAACTGTAGCCATTTCCCAACACTATATTAAAGGCCACATTGTCTTTAAACAATAAACTGATGACAGATCATGAAAGTTCCCAACACTATACAGTGTTTCCCTTTATGCACATCAGGGACACATGCTGGAGAAAATGATGCACATTTTGTTGCCATGCGTTTTTTTTAATGCAAAGGATTCACATAATGCAATCAGGAATAATTCAATATCAAATGCATTGGACAAGGTATGACATCGTCTATACTTCAAGCATAGGCACTGACGTCTTTCCCGCTTTATTTGCTCCCTGCGTTGCGCTCCTCTACTCGTATAGAATGCAACGCTCAGATCATATGAAACAAGGAACCAGACTAGCATAGACAATGTTATGACAGAGTAGCTTCTCCATATCTCACGAGCTCTCATGCGATTTCCATCAAGCTCAGCAAGATGTCATCAAGATGTCTTTCCTCAATGCTTGTTGCATTAGATGTCAGAATGGCACCATTTTCATTTACTGTCAAGCAGATTTCATACCTAATTTACTGAAAATTCCATCCATTCAGGAAGAGTACCTATCATAAGATGGACACTGTAATCATCATACTGCATGTCCAAGAACAACCATTTTCATTCAAGACTAAGTAAACACCATAGGAAGTCTTTTCCTGACAACCATATGCCAACATGGCTTTCGGTTCAGGAGGGTAATGATAACAAGATTTCCAAGATGGCCATTTAAATCCAAATAGTCCATGGGATGAATCTGTAAAGTTTCAGAGCACTCCTTCAAGTAGTTAAGGATGAGTTGCAATAATAAGCTTTTCTAATGGACAGACAGATGCTGGATGAAGGACCATACCATAAGCTCTTATATTCTTACCAGTTGACCTAAAAGTATGAATTACTAATGGGCAACAACTGAATAGAAACAAGGTCTGGAACAGACAATTTCATACTGCAGTTCGATTGATAGATATCCATATATTCTGAAAGCAACCAATCGCAGCAGTAAACAGAACTTCCAAAAAGTGCTAGTTTAACATTGGGAAAATTTCCCCTTTTATATAATTGAGAGACTGTGTAATAAATGCATACCAAATACAGAGTCAGTGTCCTCAAGTACATTTAAAATATACGACGCTAAACCCGATTCTGCAGGGGACAAAAGACTGTCATCCTCAATCTCAAAGTACAGATCATCTGGACTGCTACATTCTGAGCTCGCAACACTGGCGTCACAGGAACTCCCCTTTGAAGGAGAAAATGTGTCACAAAACTTCTGCTGCCTGAATGCTCTGCAAGAAAAGTGAAATGCATGACAGTAACCTGAAATGTGGCTAGCTGTGCATATTATCATTAATGATATGCACAGATGGTTCTACAAGCTGAGTCGAGTGCACAAATATAACATGGCATGTGGCTAACTATACAATCTATAAAGATACACAAAGATGCATTAAGTGCATGATTATAGCACAACATGTAGCTAGACATTTTAGGGCAAAATAATTCAAATTCTAAACTTCTTGCCAGGTAAGGGTTATAGGAGAATGGTTGTTGTGGGGTTTAATGCCATTTTTCTGCACACAATAGGCTATGCATGGCGGCCAGTATAAATGGTGGAGGAAGAACCCTGGGAAGAATCACCGACCCACGAGAAGCTACTGGCAAGCTTTCTCAAATACCCACATTGGCTGAATCCTAGACTCAAACTCATGCAGACAGAGGTGAGATGGCAGTGATCCGTAACAGAGAGCACTTTAAACCACTTGGGACCCCATGATAGAAGAATGGCTTTGAAGCTTAAATTTTTGTTTTATTTCCTATTAAAAACTTGGTTCTTTGCACAAGATTTCAATTGCCCAACATTGTATAGTTGCCCTGGCAAGTTGGGCAACAGAATTGTCATCATCATATACTAAAAGATACATTCAGTTTCCATGGTAACATACATTAATATTGAAATGTAGAATATTTTAAGATCAAAAGGCACCTAAACACAAGCTGCTCAAAACAAGGACCAAGTCTGGATGAAAGACCATCCTCTTAACAATTTGACTGCCATGTGTGGGTGTGATTTGTTTTTTTAACGTAGCTTTAAAAATTTTTTTAGTCATATTGCTAAGATTTCTGCAATGTGCCAGTTTATAGTGATATCTACCACTGAGGCATCATGCCGCAGACACGTAGCATGATATCCCACTCAGTCACATTATCCGGACACTGGGCCAACCAGTCCTAACACTAACCTCTTCTTAATGCTGAGCGCCAAGCAAGGCAGCTGTTAGTACCATTATTGTATGTCTCTGGTATGACTCGACTGGGGATCAAACCCAAAACCTCACACATCTGAGGTGGATGCTCTAACCACTAGGCCACCAGAGCGGTACTTGATTGACAGATTATAGAAATGAAGTCTAGTTAAAATACAGTTTAAGACTCAAAATAAAAAATTGTTTAGACAGATATAACAATGGATATACCCCCAGTATTACATACAACACTCCTTTGATAACTCGCGCCCTGATAACATGTGAACCCTCTTACAATGTGGGGTCAGACATGGATCCCATATTTTAAACCAGAAAATACCCCCAAAATTGATCCCTATATGTTGAACTTGAAGAAAATCATGATCAAAATTTTCAACGTAAACTTGAATGAATCGCTCGTTTATAGTCGAAAACAGTAGATAGGACCTGGAAATTTTAATCAACATTGAAATATCAAATTTAAAAATAGGTCATAAATTTTTTTACATTCTTTCCAAACGACATTACAAGTACACCGCAATTAACGATAGGTAAGGAAATTTCAATCAAGAAAAATGTGGAGGCATTAAAAAACTTTTTAATCAAATGAAATTTGTGCTCTAGTTCTATCCTTTAGTTCCTGTTAAGTGTAATCGTCATAAATGTAATGAGTCATCTTGTTATTAAACATAAAATGTGTCAATCTACTGTAACAGCTATGTCTGCATGCGTTTCTCTGAGAACCTAAGTTAAGTGCCAACCGTGTTTTGATAACCGACTTCTGGAAGTATTTGTTTTATTGTTGCACTGATTTAAAAGCTGGCCTCCTTTGTATTATCACATTAATTACGTATTTTGAATCAAATAAAGGTGGAATAAAAGAAAAGTTAAAAGGCACGAAAATCCTACAAACTTAAAACCTAGCAGCACTGGTCATATATCAAGTGAACTCGCTTCATTTGATCAATCAAACACTTATAAATATTATTGTGTATGTAACAAACTACCTTAAATTAACCGACTCTTTCATAACTGACCAAAGATAGCAAGGCAGCCAAGGGAAACAAATACTTCGTAAAATAATAGGCTTGATTTCACTGATACGGACCATTGTGGGCAAGCGAGTTTCAGAGATATTCTCAAGGATGATAAGAAGTTTCATTATTAATTCCAAATAATTCACGACATCAATATTGTACTAACTAAGCAATAAAAAAAATTGAGTTTCAACATAAGACGATTGTCTCAAGAAAAATATTGTGTGTTTTTATTTAAAAAAAAGAAATCTTGTTGATGGTATATCAACAGTTAGTCTAGTTCCCTGCTCTCGGGACTCCCGATTGGCAGGATAATATTAAACACAACTACAGGAACCAGACTCATCAAGAAA
This sequence comes from Sinohyriopsis cumingii, assembly GCA_028554795.2. Classification (NCBI taxonomy): domain Eukaryota; kingdom Metazoa; phylum Mollusca; class Bivalvia; order Unionida; family Unionidae; genus Sinohyriopsis; species Sinohyriopsis cumingii. Next base: position 33,541,775 of record CM068836.1, read on the forward strand.
ACAAAAAAAAAACAGTGACATAATACAGATTTTTTCGCATACACACGAAGGTTGCTGAAACCAGCTGGAACGATCTTTCATATGTTGGACATTTTGAAAATAAACGTTTTTTAAACAGAATAATGAACAACTTCGTTAGAAAAAGCTCATTAATAAAAATTATCGTCAATGTGATTGTAAAATGAGGAGCCAGTCAATAAACAGCCCAGTTCACTTACGACGTTCTCGATGTTAAAGCAATTTTGTTCAGTTTTTGGAGGTATCTCAGAAACTTGAGCCTCACTTATAGTACGGTCTATTTGGACCCCATTGTGCGCGAGTTATCGAGGGAGATGTGTACATGAATTTTTGCTTGACTGGGCATGTTGGTCTTGGAAATTATCTCAAGCAACTGCAGCTGATCCATGCTAGCCAAGGCAGATAATGTACCCATGGTGCAAATGCCTCCCCCACATGATAAAACCCAACAAGTTCTTAGCATCATTGCCGTGGCTTGGCTTTTTTTCATACAATCAAAGTATCTAAATTACCAACTGCTTAAAGGACTGAAGCTGGGGTCAACTTAAATGGGCTTTATTCCACTGGTCTGTTGGACCAGCTTACATCAACTGGCCTGCCCAGTCAAATACAAATAATGACTAATATCATCAGGGTTTATAATTTTTCAATATGATTTTGCGTTACCTTGATTTCTTTTGAAAACAAGGACCTAAGAGTCCAGCGGATCTACATTCTGTTACTAAATTTATCGAGACCATAATTATTTTTTGTTGTTGAAAAATGTTTTTAATACAAACTATATTTGGTAGAAGAGAATGCACACGGCCAAAGGCAAAGAGGGAGCAAGGACTATAATGCCTCTTAGACAAAATTAAAAATAAAAAGGTTTAACTCATTTTCCAAGTGTACTATCCACACCCAAGAAAATAAATGAAATACAATACTGGCCAGTTCACCTGGATCCAGATAATTCATACAATAAGGATTTTGTTTTGGACAAACCATCTGAAACAAGCCAACAGGCAGAGAGCAAACAAGTCACTTCCCCTTGACCCAATGGACATATAACCTATTGTTATTATTTTAAAAAATTAGAACTTTTATTGATTCAAATTTGATTTCTTTTTGTTGTCTCTCAAAATACTGTATACATCAGTGTACCTCAGCAAATATTATAGGACTTGACACACAACTGTGCTCAAAATAATCTGATAGCCCAATGCCAGGACCCATCTAATATCAGATCAGTATTTTTAAAAAAGTGCCCATTGTGATAGTCCCAAAAATAAAAAATAAAAGTTTGCCAGAGAAAACTTTGGTCACGCTGATGAGACGCAGAAGAGTATTTTCAAGCCGTTGACATACCTGCCATAACTACATGCAATCTGATTAAAATCAGATCACCACTGTCCTACATGAAGCGGACATCTAATTTTAATCAAACCGTAAAATGGTGTGTCATGGTAAAACACGATTTTGTAATCCTCCCAAACTCACTGACACAGACGTGTTACAAGAAAACACCCTTTCAGTACATGTCCATTACATGAAGCATTTATAAACATTAAACAGTCATGACTGGAGTTGATGTAAAACTATCCCTTGGGCAGTTTAATGTGTCAATTAAAAGCATGGTGGTCCGGTATAATCCACCATTTCGCAGGTACTTAATTTGCTGACAACAGGTAATGAGATGTGTTTAATGACTGCAGTGGGCATAGGTGATGCTAGATATGTGTATGAGAACAAGTTTCTACAAATTGCTATGAATGAGAGTGTTTAAGCCATATGTGGGTATGTGAATGTGAACTGGAATTTTAATGTAGCTTAAAAAAAATATCAATCATATCGCTACGGTGTCTGCAGTGTGGCAGCTTACAGTGATGTCTAACACTGGGACATCATGCTGCAGACATGTAGAATATGTCTCGCCCAGTCACATTATCCTGACACCAGGCCAACCAGTCCTAACTCTAACCTCTAATGCTAAGCGCAAAGTATGGCAGCTGTTAGTACCATTTTTACCCACAACCAATGCAGACGCTCTAACCAATAGGCCAACACAGCAGTCCTTTAAACCACATGCAACGTTTCTTTTTAAAGTTGGATTTACTGCATGTATAAAATGCAAAGTATGATCATTTAAACTGACAGAATAGTGCTGCAAGTGATTCATTTTTGAAGCCGATTTAGGCTGCATATAGCTATCAGCAAAGCCAAAAAAAAAAAAGTTCAGAACTCCTGGTTGACGGCGTTTTACCAGTACAAAAAAATATAAGTGGTGGATGGGTGGGAGGGCAATTAATTCTTTGCACATACTCCACACATATCGAAATACCACAACTTGGTTCTGACCAGGATTCACTCAGAGAATCCAGCAGAAGTTTGAACACCAGGACCATCCAGTCTCTAGTGCGTGTGGTGATGAACACTAAAGACACTTGTATTACCTGCAAACTCCCTACTGAATTTATATCTGAACTGTGGCAATTGCATCATTGTGTAACATAGAAGATTAAAAAGGTAACTTTTGGGCAGATAGAAACTGGAATCCAAGCTTGTGGATTTTAAGAACTGGGCATGTGTCTAAAAAATACGTTTTTGGAGCAATGCTAAATACACCACTCCTCCAATAACTCGGGAATCTGTTTATAACACAGAGTCAGGCATTTTTTCCAATATATTGACACTTTTTAACTCTCCATATCTTCAAATACATGTATTCATGCATTAATGTGTTCTAAATTTACATGCGTTTATTTTTACCTTAAAACACGTTACACATGATTTTAAGGCCCAAAAAAATGCATTTCCATTAAGCTGACTGTCTTTGTTTTCCATCGCTGACCACAGCACTTTTTTCTCCCAGGGTTAAAAAAAAATCCCAAAATTTCATTGTGCATCTAATTGCATAATAATCATTTTATGTGTAAACTATTTTTGTATCAAGTCTATTTGACAGCAGTGAAAGTGTTATGAGAAACGAGATATCAGAATTTGGGTCAACAAATAAGACAACTGTTGCTGAAGTACATTGCATAGCATGACTATTTTGGGTACTGAGCACTGATCATGACCTGGAGAATGGAATCAAAATACACCTCTCCCTCGATAACTCGTGCACAACAGGGTCCACGAACATATACTGCACTATAAGCGAGGGCGCTAGTTACAGAGAGATCTCTACAAATTAAAACATTCGCTCAGACGTGTAGAAAACCATGGGGGTGGGGGGTGGGGTAGGGAACTGGGCTGTTTAATGACTGAATCCTATTTTACAATCACATCGATAATAATGCACTTCTAATGAAGTTGTTTGTGTTTGTTTTTCAGTAGAAATAACATTTTCAAAATGTCAACTGAAAGTTTGTTCCAACTGGTTTCACCAATGATCACCTGTATGCAAAAACATTTGTAGTACGTCACTGCTTTTTGTGTTGTTCGTTAGTCTGGTTCCTGGAGTGGTATTCAGTCGTATTATGCCAAGTAGGAAGTCAAAGTAGCTGAGAGCTGTTTATACACAACCAAACAAGATTCCTTTTTTACAAAAAAATTTTGACATTTACGTATATCGAATCTAAGTTTTTGTATTTTTCAGTTCATACAGTATTAATGTTATGATTTCTTTGGAAGTAATAGTGAAACTTCTTATCCCTGAGGGTATCTGTAAGTGCCAGTTCAGGAATTCACTGAAACTCGCTTGCCTACAATGGTCCATATTTGTGTAACCATGCTCTTTATTTTAAGAAGTATTCATTTTGCTTGGTTGCCTTGCTGTCTTTGATTATCATGAATGAGTATGTTAATTATGTTACATATACAATAACATTTATAACATTTTGCATCCAAGTTCTCACCCATCTTACATTTCAAATAAACTATTTGTGATTACTGCATTCGCACACTGGGCATCTCTATTATATTTTACCTTTCCACATATAACTCATGGTTCGAATTCAGCACTGGCAATCGGAGGTCACATCCCAGCAAAACCTCTGATGGCCACAGGCTAAAATAAATGCAAATCAATCAAGCGTTTAAAACATTAATCAATCAAGTGAAGTTATCAACAAAGGAATCTGGAAAAACCTTAAATCTTCAAGTTTAACCTTTGCCATCAAAGGTTTATTTCAATCAGCATAAAAAGACTATTTGCAAAATATATCAGGTTGTTGTGTATGCAAATGATAACATTTATGTATGTAAATGATAATATTGTTAAAACTACTTAAAAAAGAAGCAGTACTATTCAGAACAAATTTATTCTGCCCTAGAATTTATGCTTTATTTATTGGTAATTTAGTTGCATATTTTCAAGTGAGAATCATGTGCACAAATCTTTTCTTTCGATAGCTGTATTAATATCAGGATTTATGACAGTATGCACTTACTTATGGAGTGATCAATGAAATTACAGAACTGAGTAGTAATCAAAGTGTGCATTTTTCTCAGAACTGCCTCTTATCATCTATCCTGTATCATTTCTGAGACCTAATAAGCATTTTTACTGGCCATCATCAAACACCTCAAAACAAATAGATCTTTACTTTACACAAAGACTTTATTTAATATAGGCTCTACAAAATCATGAACTGTCACTTGAAATTATTTGTGCTTCCCAACACACAGTTTTCTTTTTAAATCTCAAATCTTTTTTTTCACACAAGCAAAAATGCAAAAACATTCGCCATTCAAAATACTTTAAAACAAGGCCAAAGCTTGCACATGATGCCAACTGAAAATGGTAAATATTTTATTTAACATCGGCAGTACAGTAGTCCCCCTCTTGAACGGCCCCCCTGACCAGCGGCCACCCGCTCCTTACGGCCAGAATCCGTTGGCACCGACGAGTTTGTGTTCAAAAGTACCCCTCGCGAAAGGCCACCCGCCTAACGCGACCAGCGGCCAGCATATTAGTACAAAATCATAAAATTTACCCCTCACAAGCGGCCGAATTTTATTTGAATATGTATCCAGAACCAGTATTGTATTCATAACGTGTGTTAAGTAATCCGATTTCTGTTTCCCGATGTCAGGTTTTCGTTACTGAAAGAAGTGTTGAGTAAAGTACATTTACCACTAAGGTTAATATTATATCATTTACGCCTCACGAGAAGCCAAATAAAAACCGAGAAAGACTCAAATTTTAATCCATACAAAAGGGTACGTACATGTAATCCAATTATCCTTATTGCTGTGTTATCATAAGATGTCCGGTTTAGTCACTCTGATAATTGTTAAGAATACAATTATTGAACAGTAGTAACAGCTGAGATGTGGCAGTATCGATGTACAATACCAAAGTCAGCAGGAAAATGGTTTAATAGCCTTTATGGCTTCCCTTAGTAAGATGTTGAGCTTGTTGACTTTGGTAATCAGTGGCTATTACTACTGACAATAATTGTCAAAATTACGAATCCTAGCGGCCGCGAGGTCAAATCTGCGTGATGTTAATGGTACATATAGAAGCCGTTTAGTTTCAAGAAATGTATAAAAACAATAGGGTACCAGACCGAGACTAACGAATCACGTGACAAGATCACTTCCTTTAAAAACACACGGCAATTTGTTTAGAAGCATACAAAATTGTTTTATCAGTATTGTAGTTGCCAACATGAATAACATACTGCAAAAAGATCAACATGTCATCGAGGAAAATAAAAATTCTCAGTTTAGAGGAGAACGTGAAAGTAATTCAACTGACGGGGGGGGGGGTCCTCGAGGATCCTTGCAGAAAACTAACGTCGGGAAGACTCAGATAAACAATATCGTGAAAGATAATGAAACAATTCTGCAGAAGTGGAAAGGTAAAATGGACGGAGAAAGGAAGATTGTTTGAGCCAGGAGACGTTTGTATCCTGATTTGAAAGACAAGAAAAAGCAAAAATTTTGCCAGTTGAACTGGGATATGACGACTTTACCGCAAGCAACGGATAGTTTGCACAGATTTCAAGTGCGACACAATAGCAAGTGTTCTGTCATTAGCGGTGAATCAGCTGATGTTAATAATGAAGTTGTCGAAGATTGGAACAAAAGACTAAACGATATATGCAGGGGATATGACAGCAAGGATATTTTTAATGTGATGAGACTGGTTTGTTTTTTGGACTGTTACCAACAAAGTGACGTGATGTGAACTGTAACATAATTATAAAGACAGTTTTAAAACTATCAATGGTTATTCATAGCATTCTTTTGCAAATGATGACAAAGTTTGTTTTACATTTATTTCACATCATGCATGTGATTTTTTAATTAAAATATTAAATATTTAAAATTAAATGTATTTGTGACTTTTTTCATATGTATTTACTATTCACATTTGTCATCCCCCTCTAGAAAGGCCACCCGCATTATAAGGCCACTTCCCTGCTGCATTAGGGGTGGCCTTATAAGAGGGGGACTACTGTACATGTAAAATGCACAAAACGAAAGCTGGTCTGCACAAGTTATTTTGAAAACTCTAGGTTGTGTTCAGTTCACAACTCTTTAAATTCTTCAAGTTTATATCCTGCAATCTTGCCTGAGAAGACATCTCAGCACTCTGAATTAACGTTTACATGCACATTTTTCTAAATATATAGCCACTGATTATTTCGTCTATGATCTATATCACGTTTTCTCCCACAGATAATGTGCATATTTATTTAAAACAAGCTCTGACAAAAAAAAGGAATTGTTATATTTTAACTTATCGGTTAATATCTGCATGCATCGGTCTTCAACAATGTTCATGCCCTTAGAACTTAAAGTAAACTTCAGGCAGTTTACCGGATTACCATTTAATATGGGCATTTCAGAGGTTATTTTCATGCACGTTGCCAATGTTAGTGTGATGTGGTATTAATTATTAATAATATAACTCACAAGATTTATTTGACAATCATGTCTGGAACTAAAAGGCACTCGTCTCTAATGATTAACCAAGCGCATATGAATTTACAAAAATGAAGCATCCACAAATGGTGCTAATATGTTGTCAACATGGTAATTAGCAGAAATCAATGCATATTTATTGTTTGCCAACAATTAAATGGATAAAAAGGCTTTTAAAATCATTCACAAAAGTGTGCTTGTCAAATATTTTGATAAATGTCGCCGATTTCACTATGACTAGATGACAATTGTTAAAGAGATAGCGGAAGCCAAGTCAGACGAAAAGCAGAATTCCACTTTAAAACAGGAAAATCAAGTTTGCATTTGCAACATACAGGGAGTTTGTAGGTATATTTTTTTCTTTAATAAACTGCTCATGATGAACAAAGAAATATATGATAATATTGGGGGGGGGGGAGTTGCTTCAAAAGAAGGCATTAAAGGCTTAACAAGTACCCCAAACAATGGAAATTTTATTTTACTATTAAAGCTAAATGTTCACAAAACATTTCTTTATTACCGTATGTAAGAAATATGCTAATTTCAGCTTCAAATAACCAGGAGGTCAAGATTTTGCAAAAAGTTAACAAAGTCCAATATTAAAATGGTGCGTGTTGCACATGTTGGAATACATGATGCGAATTTATCTGAAAAGACAAGTCCAATATTTAACTATTCACGCAAATGATGTATAAAACATGTGTATGGCTTAAGAATGTAGTATTTCATACAAATAAATGGGGGGAGGGGACTTCATAAAAAGGCTTAAAGTTCCTGGAATATAAGAAACGTCTTATCTGTTCTTATAGCTGAATGTTCATATGACATTTCTAAATAACCATATGTAAAAAAAAATATATGTAAATTTCAGTTTGAAATAATATGTCAAGATTTTGTAAAATGGGACTAAGACCAGTGGTGGCTGGTACACGTTTGAATGCTTCTTGTACATTTTTCTGAAAAGACATGAGTTCAATTTTAAATTCAGCATGCCTGAATTATGAAGAAAACATTCCATCTTTATTTATTCTAAAATTCTCAAAAAATCATCCCCTGTTGCTACTTAAAGCCGATTGTCCACAAAACATTTATATATACTACTATTTCAGCCAATTATGTGTGTCGGGTAATTCTGCGCAACGATACGTCATTTATGTAAACATTCGGTCACGTGTCAAAAATCAATTTTGTACCAAGAAAGATTCATCGTACCTTAATTAAGGAAAGTGATATTCATAAATTGAACAAAAATATCCCACATTTCAACTTTAAATGCATATGAACATGTGATTTCTAAATGTCAACATGAAGACCCACTCCATGACTTTCTTGAACCTTTAACCCGGAAAATCCTAATTAATATGCATCTTTTAGAATCATACATATAAATACATTATTTACAAGATGGAAACGTTTGCCTTTAAAAAAATTCTGCATCTTAATCCAAGTTTCCAAGAAGTTGTCCCACATGTACAAAATCGTTTGCCACCCAGCATGTCAACTCGCCACAAGAACAGGATTCTCAAAAAAATTCCTCAGCGTATAGTCTGTTTCTGAATTCTTTAGCAATTTTTCCCATTTACAAGACATTGTAAACACATTACATCCTATTCATTGTTGTTTCTCTACCATGTAATAGCTTATTTATTTTTAAAATGTTCAATGTTACTATAAAAAAATTACAGGTTCTGTTTAGTTTGCTTAATATCTCTTGCCATTTATTGCCATTGTTACATTAAATTTTGAAAAACAAAAAACCTAACCTAATTACTCGACTGAACTAAAACAGAAACAGTCCAAAGTAATGTATTTAATTTTTATAACCCGATGAATAAACTTAACATCTTTTCAAAGCTGTGCGCCTAATCACAGGTGCTCGATGCGAGCTTGATGCATAGCTGCCAACCTTCCAGGCTCATAATTAGTGAAAATAGGGATAAAAAGTCGTGAATTTGGACATGAATTTGTGAAAAATACCATGACAATAACTCCATCCACTCTGACCACTACGACCGTCAATACTACACTATATCAAGTTCGCAAAATAAATATAAAACACTACACATATTTATTTATCAAGGCATTATACTGTGGCAGACTTGAACTTCCTCAACTGCTTGATCGTAAATTTGTTTTCTAAACAGTTCCGACTTATTACCTGCAGGTTGATGTTGGGGACTAAAATTGCTGACAAATTTTCTGCAGCTTAGGAGGCCCTAAAATCTGTCTTATTTTTCCTTATTAAAGAAAATACTTTTACGCTGTCACTGTTGCTGTGAGTAATGCACAGGAACTGCAGCATTTTCGGTTCTTCCACAAGAAAAAAAGCGATTTTCGAGTCCGGGATCATTTGTCAGAACAAATGTTTAGCATGGTCTCCAGCTGATAAAGGTAGATTGCGTTCGACAAGAAAACTCACAAATAATGCTTTAGCGTTGGTAGCCTGCAGGTCTTCCGCAAATAATTTAAAATATTCCAGAGACGAAATCTGCGAATTCTTAATTTTCCCAACTTCGACGTGTTTTTTTTGCAACCGACATTCTTCCTCACATCGTCTCTGCGATGACACACTGAGCGCAAAAAGCATGAATGAATATCAATGTTTAATGGCAGAATGCACGGCCAATTTTTGATATATTCCAAATTAAACTTTACTTTTTGAGTAATACATTTCTTTTTCCTTGGTGGTGAAGACATTTTCAAAATCTTACATGCGAGGCGGAACGGTAACTCAAATCAGTGTTTTGACGCATGCGCGGAGCAAATTTCCGGTTAAGCCCCAGTTTCTCTCAAAAGCATTTGTAAAACTACTCTTATACATATAGATTAAAAGAGGCTAAAATGCTTGCTACCGGGCCAACTGTACTAATCGGCTACATATCTACTAATATCGTGACCAGCAGTACCGGACCGTTTCGGCAACTGCGAATATCACGACTAGCGCTTAACGGGAAATTGGTTATTTTATTAAAGATTTAAAACAATTGAGGATTGGAAAATTCGTGAATTTTTGGTTTACGGCGTGAATCCATGAATCGCTAAAAAAGTCGTGAAATTCACACCAAATTCGTGAGGGTTGGCAGCCATGTTGATGTTAAGAAATAAAAACAATCAACTAAAGGAAAAAAATCATACAGAGTGACAAAAATACTTTAAATTACCCCGATGACACGTTCTGACATAGGACCCTCTCAATCATAATATATAAGAGAGAAGGTACGGAACTTCCAAATACTTCACTCCAACCATGACCCTCGATTTCCTTCTGCTATTTCCGTCTTTAAAGGCACACGACCATACAATAGGGCTTGTTTTACTTCTGAGATGTTTTTCTATCCATCAAGCCATCATTGACTTTTCTGGGTTGTTACCAAACTTAAGTTATGGGCTCCAAAACGTGTGATTTTTGCAAAGTTTTTCATTTTGGACACTACCGTGCTCATCTGAAAACCGGTGACAAGAGCGATATGGACAATGTTTTCAACTCTATGGTGCATCCCTTCTTGAATTACAGAACAGCGGTAGATGCAAAAGTAAGTTTTTTACTTACCATTAACTCGATTCAACTTTTGGAATCCTGTTCCATGCAAGAATTGTACATTGTCTTCTTCACTGCACAACACATCGTATACAGGCATCTCTATTTTCAAAATAGGCGGCACTAACGTCAAAATATGATTGGCTCAAAAGGTTATACTTATTATCATAAAAGCACAGAAGTGTCCACAATGATAAACTTCGCGAAAATCGCATGTTTCGGAACCCGTAACTTCAATTTGGTACAACGCAGAAAAGTCAATGATCATTGATGGCTTGATGGATAGAAAAATATCTCAGAAGTAAAACAAGCCATACAGGATGGTCGTGTGCCTTTAAAGACGGAAATAGCAGAAGGAAATCGAGGGTCATGGGTGGAGCGAAGTATTTGGAAGTTCCGTACCTTCTCTCTTATATGTTATGATAGAGAGGGTCCTATGTCAGAATGGGTCATTGGGGTAATCTAAGGTATTTTTGTCACTCTGTATGATTTTTTTCCTTTAGACGATTGTTTTTTTTTCTTCTTAACATCAAGCTCGTGTCAAGCACCTGTGCGCCTAATAGGTCGATATACTGCGAGTCATGAAAACACGGGGGTGGTATCCCGTGCGTCCAAAATTAATACTATTTTTAACAGAATATTCTGGTGACAATTGCCTCTTTTCAAATGGTAAGCACTGCATTATTTTATTTTCGTCAATCGGTTGAATTCGGTATGCATTTTGCTTCAATATTGGTGACGGAAACGTAAAGTGCACATAAATGCCCGACAGCATTGGAACCATATGCTGCAAATGTACCAATTCCAGCCCAACACGAGGTCAAAAAGTGACCAAACACAAGTATTAAAAAAGGTGGATGGTGTACGCGTATGAATGCTACCAATTAATTTATTTCAAACAACAGGAGTTCAATTTTTAATTCTGCACTAAAATTATGTCGAAAAAAACATCCCCTGTTGTTGCTCGCAAAGAATTGGTTTTTATCAACATTTTGCATCCATTAATTAGTTAAGCATTTACCAGCAGAATACTTTCTACGGCGATTTTAATAATTTCGTGAAATGACTTATAGACAATTCGGCCCAACTTGCACCAAAAATAAGACAATTCGGCCCAAAAATCTACTATACTTCTTTTTATCAGACGTCCTTTCTCCACAGTAATATTTGTATTTGGGACGGTTTTCCTAAAGACATCAGAAAGCTCCTAACCATTATAACTTCGGAAAACATTCATCTAGTTCACCAAATGTTTCAAATTTTATTCTCAACCTATTCTATTTTACAAACTAATTAAAATGAGAATGAATAATTAAGTTACCTAATGCAAGGATTTTGAACTATACGGTAAAAACATATTATATAAGAATTGTCAAAATATATGTTAAAAATAAATACTTGTTAAAACTATTGACAGCTGTATTATAAAATTGGGCCGAATTGTCTTATTTTCGGTCCAAGTTGGGCCGAATTGTCTTTGGGCCGAATTGTCCACTAGCCCGTGAAATACTATAATATAAGCGATACAATTCGCGTTACGAGCATGAACCATGACACTACAGGTCAATGATATAACACGGCACCCAAGCACCGGCAAAAGGCCACCATGGCCCTGCAGACTTTTAATTTAAAATTAAGAGATTCGTGTATTTATATTAAGTAAAACTACCCCATGACACCTTCAATTTAAGTAATAATTAACAGTATCATTAGAAACTCAATGGAAACTTTCTTTGCATGCAACGTTTCGTTCATCCACGCCGTTAGCATGGAAAACGAGAGGTAACCAACCTACCTTGTTAGCGCGGGATCCGCTATCATTTCTTTACATAGGCTGTACAAATTTTGAACGTATGTTGTAGAAAGTTTTCTTGTCTTGGAATATAAACCGCTTTTATATTTCATCAAAATTTATGACATTCTTTAGCAATTTACCACGAAAGCATCAAGCTGGCGTGAACAACGTGGATCATATGGCCAAGCAACGTCATCAATGTACTAGACTTTATGTACAACAGCAAATTTCATTGGCCGGTAACATTTTTGTCCAGCCCTGATTGGATAAATGTCGAACATTCTCACAAGAATCATTTTCCTTAAAAGCCAATTGGAATAGCTCGTGTGCATGTACAATCCATACATAGAGCGTGTACAAAACAAGTCCGATAAATCAAACCTCGAATCTGTGTTGGAACTGATGGACGATAACCAATATCATAACGGATCGGATGAGGGGCTGATTTATCGGCCTAGTACAAAACAAGTAAAACAAAAAAAAAAATTAAGATGGTCAGTGAAAGTAGCATAGTAGCATCACAGGAGCCTGACGTCTTATCAATAAAGTACGGCGAAATCTCTGACAACATGAAATCACCTTATCGTTAATATAAGTGAATACATTTATATAACCGATAAAGTGATTTCATGTTGTCAGAGATTTCGCCGTACTTTATTGATAAAACGTCAGGCTCCTGTGGTAGCACATACGTTATTATGACTACGATGACCATAATGTTCATTGTTCTATAATAATAATAATAATAATAACATTATTATTATTATTATTATTATTATTTGTTGTTGTTCTTGTTGCTATATTATTATTATCAGTGTTGATGTTTTTGTTGTTGTGGTTGCAGTCTTATTATTTCACGTATTTATGTTTCTTCTTTCAAAACTCAGATAGGCTTATCTTTGTTCAAACTATATTGTTTTCAAACGTTTAAAGATTATTGTAATAAGCAAAGTATATGATTTGCAACATTCACAGACAATTGTATATGTATAGAAATCATACAGTCAACGTTAGACTTTCTGGAGAATGCCTTCGATATCACATACAAAGTTCAAAAAATGGATATAGCGTACGTACAGCATCTGCATGGTGTGTATGCATTCAGTATATAGATAGAATGCCGCAAATCGGTGCAAACAACGCGCAAAAGACTGTGTTTGCAGACAGCATATCAAAATGAATGAATCATTGAACCCAATTTGTATAATGCTTTGGGGGACTGCAAAAAGTTGAGTAAAAAGAAAGTTTTCCTCTTTCAATAAATTACAGAAACATAATATCACTTAGTATATACTTTATTGTGAAATATAGAGACTTACTGAACAATTTTCATATTATTTTTTCATTCCTATATTTTCACGTGTAAAAACTGTCCTTACATTTTCACATGTGAAAATATAAGATATCCCATTATGTCAAGCGTCGCTTGATTGCGTGTGCAACAACATGAAACGAGTATTTTGTGAGCTAGAACAAATAAATAGAAACTACATTACATTTCAGACATGGAAAATAATCTTTGATAAAGAATCTGACCAGACGCCGTACGCGTTTCTTTGAATTTATTTTCCGCTGTGATGTATTGCTGAATCGGACTTGCATTGTTTCCAGATATGGTCAAACAGTTTACAAAATGACAAAAATGAAATTTGCTGTGACAGATTAGGTCAGACCAGTCATATCGCTGTCTTAATTCACGTATAATTTATACTACCAGGCTATGAAAGTGAGGTGAAGTTACGAAAAAATGGGGTGGGGATGAGCGTGTTCTGCCGAAGAGTGAGTTTAATCTGATAAACTTCGATTTTGGAACAAGTTTATTAGCTAATAAAAATAATGTTTTCTGTTTCTACGTTTCAACTGGATATAATTCATCATATGGTACCAAAAACTATATATTTTAAATCGTGGCTTCGCCACTCGTTCAAATATGATGGTTTGCTACCACATGATGAAATATATCAGCTAATAACGTAGGAAAATAAAAAATAATTGCTGACTACTAAAGTAATGTATAAGTAGACAATATATGACAGTTTATTTTTCGGGCTGTTGATCACGTACAACAAATAAAATAAAAGTATTAATTGACCGATCAAACTACAGCTTTCGTGTATTACTTACTCACTACTAAACCACTTTCCTTCCTGCTAAAAAAAAAACAACACAAAACACCATACTTTCCAGATCCCTTTCTTAACTGTTGAATAAAACAATACCAAAAACACCATAATGTATGTACCACTTTCCTTAATACTGCATGAAACAACCAATTTTTATAGACTCCGTAGCAGTGGACCACTTTTTCAACTACTGCACCAAAACTGAAAATGACAGCTGTGATATTAGCACTTTCCTAGCTACTGATTTTTGAAGACATCATCTTGGTCTCTCTGATGCCATTTTACTACTTTAAATCCACTAGACTGACTTGATATTAAACTCTTACTGCTAAACTAAAGTGCTATAATTGTGGTACTTAAAAGTCACTAATCCATATGGAACGGATGAATATTTGACACCATCGAGAGTGTTCAGTTTGGAGATAACTTGATTGGGGTAAATGAAATGAGTATTGTTACATCTACACACGAAATGTGAAAAACCAAATAAAGTATGTAATCAAAACAGCGTAGAAAGAATGATAACCAAAACTAGAATGCAATGCTTTTGTCAATCATCACAAACAAATAAGTGGGACGCATACTGACAACCTATGTCACGGGAATTGATGCATGTGGAAAATCTGAGCCACCATATTTGACTGAACTGTCGATTCGAGGTAGTTTATTTAATAAACGCGTATTTTGAAGAGTTTTCATACAAAACTACCTAGTGCACAAAGGTCAGCAGGTTCTCAGATTATTATCGCTGTTCAATAATTGTCCAAAGCGCAGCTGATAACTTCATAGACCTCAACCGATCATCTGTTGAGGTGTTTGAAGAAAGTACACGCACAACAATACCCAAACAAAGATAACTTATTAGCTCATTATCCATTGTCTTTGTAATACACCATCATTTACCTGAGACGTTTGATTAATACAGAATTTAAAGCAAAACGTACCTTCAGTAGAAACGAAAATTCACCATAACGTCTTAAAATTCCCGGAATGCATCACTTCCGATGACGTAGGTTGTAGGCGTGTCCATGATGATATAGCACTGGCCCACTCAGCTATATATTTGTGAAATGTTATTGCCCAGCAGAAAATTAATACTTGACTTGCATGTTGTAAGAATTACATACATACAAGTAGTCACTATTCAAGAATGTAGGCCTATCAGTATATTACTCCAGGTAAAATATTTCGTCATCATTGTTAAAACATTTAGAAGGCGTCACTATTTTTACTGAAATACAAACAGGTAGGCAGACAAAACACTGATATCCGATAAAATGAAACATACAGCACCGGTTGATACTAAAACACAAAGAGCAAGAAACACAGAATATTGGTAACTGAGAAACTAAAATGCAGCGCTGTTTTATACTGAAATACAAACAGACGTATAGATAACATTCGTTTTCAGAACAATAATTGATACCAAATAAAATTAGTTCAGCAGAGTACAGATGGACAAACATTAGCAATGTAAACATACTGTTTACATTATCTACTTTACAATCTTGGACAAAAGTCAAGCACACAATTTAAATGAACATAACAATGATTTTTCAGCCATTGTTGACTGCCTCTGCGTGTTTGGCTACCTACGTAGAGAAGACAATTTATGTAGCGGGGCGGATCTATACACGATCAGAAACATAAGGTCCTGCAAGCTCATTGTGGGAGCCATACGCCTCTTTCCCGGTAAATCGATGGTCCGAAAGACAGAAAGATCCATTTGCAGACACATCTATGCCAACATCTTGCATATGGTCTATCGTCGAACAAATCTAGCGCCCTATCGACAAAATGTCCTAGAGAGCCGTGACATATACGGCGAACAGTTGGTGCGACATCTAGTACAAGGGGATGAGTGGGCCGACGACAACAAGCTTGAGACTTTCCTCGACAATACCTATAGTACAGGAAATCATATATTGTTGTACTTGCAGCAGATCCCCGAATGCATCTCCATACGATGCAAGATCTACATCACGGTCGTTTCCACCTTCGAGGCCGAGAGAATTGCGATTCGTTTGGAGGACATCTCTCAGACTACCCCTTTTTCCCAAACCAAAACCACAAAAATACTTTGTACTCCACGGTGTCCTAACCTACGGCTGTAACCACATTGATGTCTCATTGAAAGCCTGCATGCATGGGTAGAGCTCGAATCACACACCACCGAAACCTACTTAACATCCGCACTGAAGAAAGTATCGACATGAACCTTTTTGACTGTGATGCAGTCACCAATCATGCAATAGACAGACCTGGCCAAGGAGCTGAAACGCTCAATGGTTTTACACAGCTGAGCTAACAAGTCAATCTACGTAGAATGGTAGGTTCATATGAAAATGGGGCTCATGCAATTTCCACCAGATATGACCGGTGGACACAATACATTCTCTGGGCGATATCTGAATTTGACTTTCTCTGGTTCCAAATAATCCAAGCAGACATCCAATGGATCGTGTACGCAGATGCAGAGGTAGATGAACTAAACATCGTACCACTGCGCTTCAGAACGAAAGTACCGTTGCGAACACCGTCCTGGAGAATGCAACCGAGCAAATGCAGGTAATGGACGCGCTACCACCCTCTGTAATCCAACCGGACACGACGCATCTAGTATTAGTTTAGAGAAAATAAAATATTCACAGCACCGGGAAGGAGCCAACACCGATGTCATCTGGGATGGATGGCTACAACCGTAAGACTTCTGTCCCTTCTGCCAAGGAAAGGGAACGAAGCGAGATAGCGATGGAGAGCTCGCTGTACCCACAGTTATATCAAGTCATGGGTACAACAGATGCGCGGGTGGCGGAATGCTGAGCTGGAACAAAGAGTGCAGTTACTCCTGGCCAAGAATAACTACAAGGACCACTGGACTGAAGCCAAAAGCCTCGTTGTGGAAGTGCATGCTAGGTACACACAAAGGCAGTCCCAGGTCTTTTCGCGCGAGACCACAGAATTGATTGTATACGTGCCTCGGTATCGGCGGGCAGAGCATGGTAAATATCACATTTTCGTACGGCTATTGGACGCTGGAGACAATCACAAATATAATCGTTGGGGAGATTGAAAAGTGCAAGAATGTCTTCATGATTGAGAAAGAAAAGTACACATATCTAAAACGCTCCTCTTTCTTTTAGCCAAAGGCGAAGAAACAAAGCGGTTGCACCTGTCGGTATAATCGACGCGCTCCTTCTACTAGTCGCAGGGATCGGAGGTCGTGTGGAACCCTATTTGCGTACATAAAGCGATATGCAAACAACGGAGAGAGGATTGCAAACAATTTTTATCCGAGGCAGAAAAGTCCTACCAGACGACGGTGTGGATATTCGAGCCAGAAAACGCAGATGACACTCCAGAAATCTTGTCGAAAGCCACCAATACGGAAGGCCGATGAGCAAAACACCATGTGCACAAACAATGGTCGACACAGAGCCATGGAGATGCCTGTGCACCTGATAGTTGAAAACAAAATTTCGATCGATTATTTCAAGACATGGATGCTATAAACTATATCAGTTACATAAATGCGTCGAAACAGTTACTGACAATTACCATGATGAAGCAAACCTAGTCAATAGAAAGCAAAACCTATATGTGACATATCCAAAAACACTTTCTAAAGGTCAATCATGGGTCGACAGAGGTTATATAGCCTCTTAGAGCAAGGCATTAATATATCTAAGACAGTCCAGAACACAAGGCACAACTGAATCAATTGAAGATTATAAATTCTTTAGATATATGTATAAATCTCTTACAAAAGCAGTATGAATTAGAGCCTTTTGTTTGCATTATCCTCGAAAAATACGCTTTTCTGGCGCCGTGTAAAGAATCAGAGCAGTCGTTTGCAAAGCAGTATCTCACATCTGCAACTTGGTATGAATATTTGTCAGAATTCTTTAACTGCTCCAGTTCTGTTGACCTGATACAAGCAAATGAAAACAGTGAAATAGTTCATGAAACTCTAGGTAGAATAATCACTGAAGAGGAGGTTAATCTGTTCTGAGGAAACGGAAGCATGATAAAGCTGGGGTGTAGATAATTTATCCTGCAATTTCGTTATATTTGCAGGCAACATGATTTCACTAATATTAAACAATATTATTTAATATACTATTCGATACTGGATATTATTTAAACTATTGGTCAACAGCAATCAATACACCAATTCTGAAGAAAGTGGATGCAAATTAACCCATAACTACAGAGGTATTAGATTACTAACTGTATAAACAAAGTATTTACATCGATTTTAAATAACAGGGTAAATGAATGAGTGGTTGAAAATGAATAACTTGATGAGGAACAAGCCAATTAAGAGCAGGTTGTTTTACAGTAAATAACATGCTTATATTGATGATGCATTTCTGAGATATTTTAGTCAGAGATGAGAAGACATATTAGGCAAAAACCTCAGAATGACAGCGTGTCTATAGTTCATTGAGAATATAATTCACTTGTCGAAGTTATTTAGAATTGTTAGGAGACAGAGATTGTTGTTACATCAACACTATGATTGGAGTGGGTAATTAGTATACAATATCCAGTTCACGTGTGATGTAGAAGAGGCTAAGAAGCTGCCATATTTGGACACTTGTTTTTATATTTTAAATGAAAGAGGATCAAAAGTTACGATTTAATGTAAAGTTACCAACGCAGATCAGTATTTGAACTTCAGCTCCAACCACCATCTTGAAAATAACAGATAAATGGTGACAACTCCGTCACATCGGATGAACAGCATCGTTTGTACCGAGGAGGACCGTCTGACTGATCTCAAACACATTAAAAAAAAAACTTAAGGGCCAATGATTACAAAGACAGGATGTTAGTATTTCCTGAAAAAGAACAAACAAGAGAAAAACATATGAAAGAAAAAGGAGAAAGACGTGTAACGGTACATTTACCATAGCTTGGTTGATTCTCAGTAAGACTATAAAAAAAGCTCCGAAAGCATGAAACTAATGACATCTAAAACATTTAACACCATCCACTCAATCTTGATACATCCTAAAGACCACACTAGTTTGAATAAGAAATGCTAAATCATCTATAAGGCCCAGTGTGATAACTGCGGCAAAGACTGAACTGGAGAGACGGTTGGAAGCCTTGAAACAAGAGTTAAAGAACATGAACACCAACAGAGAATCCCTGAGAGCAGTTAGTGAACATTGCAAGGAATCAGGGCATACTTTATCTTGGGATACTCGTAGAGAGAATAATACCCTAAAAATAAAAATAAGGAAAGCTACTGAAATCATGGAGCGGGAAACCAGTGTGGAAACGTGATTCCGGATTGGAACTCCCGCCGTTGTACACAAATCAAGTAGCACAAATGATAATTGCAGTCACTAGTTTCGCAGGCAGTCGCCAATGTGAACGGCGTCGGATGCGGGTTTACAAGTGACCTTCACAGTTCCGTCTGAACATGCAGGACTCACGGTACTAATTCAGTCCCCATAGCAAACATATGCAAACACCATGCTATTAAAAATTCAGTAACTTTAAACATCTGAGCGCTCAAGAGCTCAAGATCAAATGTATATTTATCAGAACAGACACATCCTCCTTGATGACAGCTTCTGTGTAGAGAGAACCATATGAGCCGACATTTTCTGGATCGATCTGTGTTTGAAACGTGTGCTTTCAATACCGCACCAAAGAGTCGGGCACTGATTTCAGTAATATGTCTTCCAAACTCAAGTCTGTAATGGGACTAAATATCAATCAATAAAACAATGCCATAATTTTTCTTGAAGGGTACATGTTGGAGGGTGTTTGTTTGTTGTTGTTGTTGTTTTTTTGTTATTTTTTGTTTTTTTTTTGTTTTGTTTTTTTAAAGCTACAACTAGGATAAGATCTCAAAAGATTATTTTACTAAACTTTTACTTTGATTATCAACTATTCCTGGCCAGCCAAACCCATATATACTCTATTTTATTTTCACCATTCCCATTTCAAAACTCTGATTCCCATTTCTTCCATAATTTAAGTACCTCCCTCTCCCTGCGATCAGACAATTGACTAACCCATCAGACGACTGTGAATTCCCAGATATATATATATATATATATATATATATATATATATATATATATATATATATATATATATATACACATACATATACATATGTAGTTGTACTAATGCTACCAATACCCATCAACAAGGGAATTAACTCTCAATATTACGATACCACCTCACAATTTTGTCTCCCTTGGAACAGAAGTCCGCAGATTTTTTTTTAGTTGGTGAAATACTGATTTGACTTATCGAAGATTTTGAAAAAAGATATATACATATTGCTTGACGTGTTATTATGGTTTGCAGTAAGTCATTCAATTAAGATTTATTTTAAGACAAAATTAATGAAGCGCGTCATTTATTGTAATTAGACTCAATAATTTAATAATTGGTCCAGAATTAGCATGTGTGGAAATGGAAAAATCAGATGATTTTTTTTCCTTTTTTAAAAAACGGGTGCGGCTCCAAATTGCAGGAAACAAACCAAAACAAAAAAGCTCGAAATATTTATTTAGGGGAGAATTTTCACAAGATCTCTGCCAGATTATTCTAATTTATTTATTTTTATTTGCTCGATTGTAAGTTGTCAGGAAATATTCTGTGCATAAGTATTTACAGTACAGTTCGAACCTAAAAGGAACAAATGGATTATAGTGAAATGACAAAAATTCCATTGCGATTCCTGTTTCAAGAGAAAATACCAAATGTCGGTGAATATGTATTAATAGGATATAGACACGCCCACGCCTATATACATACTATCAGACAGTTCAGTACAAAGATTGAGTGACGAAGTAGCGGAGTTTTAAGCTTTCTTTTAAATGTTTTCATCTTCAGTTTTTGAAGTTTTGACATTTGTTGATCTATTTTATACGTTTGTAATCATTCAATATAATTTATACAAATATTTTATTGTCGAAGATTATTTGCAATTTGTTGAATATTTTTACAACTTTCAATATTCCAAATCAATTTTGTTATTTTTTATTTTACATTGTTGTAAAAAAGTTTTCATCTTTTAAAACTTCTGTACATTTTGATACTTTTTAACTTCTTACAGTTTTGTAATTGTAAAATAAACCATTTTTAAAGTTATAAATTAATTTTTTTTTCACTTTTTATATTTTCAATATTTATTATCTAACCACTTTTATAATTTTTTAATTTAAATTAAATTCATTTGACCATTTTAACTTTTTCAAATGTTTGTACTTTTATTGTACAATACTTTTTATTTATTTATTTTTGTTTGCAATGTTCGTTTTTATTAAGATCACTCGCCAATTGAATGACATATCTGCATTTTTACTTTTTGGGGTGGGTGGGTTGTGGTGAAATTCCCTATAAATTTATTTAAGCAAGATTTACCTCCTTTGAAAATCCTTCAAATTTCCCTGCCGTATTTGTAAACACTGGTTGCTATCGATATCTGTTATTGCCATGAAAGGAGGAGCTTATTGGTTGTATTGAACTTTGGTTCAAGAATTTCACTTCTGCTACTCTTGCTACGGTATATGTTGCCAGGCTTTTTTCGTACCCATGTATGGTTCCCATGTTTTATGTTGCCAGGCTTTCCCGTACCTGTATATGGTTCCGACGTTATATGCTGCCAGGCTTTCCCGTACCCATGTATGGTTCCCACGTTATATGTTGTCTGGCTTTCCCATACCTGTATATGGTTCCGACGTTATAAGTTGTCTGGCTTTCCCATACCTGTGTATGGTTCCAATGTTCTATGTTGTTTGGCTTTCCCATTCCTGTGTATGGTTCCGACGTTATATGTTGCCAAGCTTTCCCGTATCCATGTATGGTTCGGACGTTATATGCAGCATTGGCGTTGGCCTATATACCCGTTTCTTTAATAAGTTGTTTCAGATCGACATTTATATAGATTCTTAACAGACTTACTGGATCTGCCCAGTTTTTCAATTGTCTCGTTTCAAGGTTATGTTCTTTACTTTTCTTTTCACTTTTATCAATGATTCGGCTCCCATCAACAGCTAGAATGACTGTATATACGTTTGTATGTATATGAGTGTGTGCATATACGCATTAGTCCTTGTGCCCATCCATCAATATATTTGGTATGTATGTATGTATGTATGTATGTATGTATGTATGTATGTATGTATGTATGTATGTATGTATGTATGTATGTAAAATCAAAATAGCACCCTATCCTTTGTTTGTATAATAAATATATGTTTGTTGCTGTGGATGCATTTGTTAACAAGAATGCTTGTTAATAAGAATATGACTTTGTACATAAGTAGGTATTATTGAACCTCGCCTAGCCCATTTTCTTCCATTTTGTTTATATTGGTGGGTGTTTGCCTTTAAGATCACGTGTTGGTGACCATTTCATGTCATTTATCTTTCCATATTGGTTTATTTGTATGTATGGTTGTAATTACGTGTGCTATTCGCCATCAAATAAAACCTACTTACTCATCCTATTGTTTGAATATGTGGGTGTTTATCTTTCAGAACGTGTGTGGGTCAGTAAGAATACGTGTTAACCAACACAACGCGCTTTCTCCCTACCCATCTCTCTCACTTAAAATTTTACCGATTCCTTTCTAGTTCCCGCTAAATTCCAATTCAGTTTCGTGGTATTGGCATTGCTATTAGTCTCGGTCATTGAAATATACTTTTAATGGGTTTTTATTGTTGTTGATGTTGTTGTTTTACTGTTATTGTCTACGACAAATTCCGTTTCAGTTTCATAAAGACTACATAACTTTCAGTTTATGCTTCACCTTCAATATAATATTCTGGGAGTTTTCTTAGTCTCGGATGAATTCCGTTTCAGTGAAGATTTTAATAGCAACTTGTATCCCAATCATTTTAATAACATATTCAGATGTTTTCTTTTCCTTCAGCTTTCGATTTATTCTGCCTCACTTTCTGAAATTTAGTGATAATTTTAGTCTCAGTTATTTCAATAAAATATATCCGGAGCTTTCTTTTATCTCCGCTAGTCATCGATTTCGGAATTTTTCGAACGACCTTTAGCTTCGATCTAATGGCAGCTATGCTGAACAGAGGAGACCCTATATATTAAAACCACTCTTCTTTCACCAATAGAACACCATTACAGCCACCATTTTAATCTCAATTCATCTATTCACGCGAATGTTCATTAAGTCTTTAGGTGCTTATGTTGCTTTATGTCGACTGGTTGGTATGAATGTGTGTTGGATTCAGTATTAAATTCCTACAGAATCACATACCGACTACAATATAAAACCAGCATAAGCTTTTAATATTTCCATTTAGAATCTCATACTGGCCCACAATTTTAAATCTAAGGACGTTTTTAACATTAACTGCTCTTTGTAACTAGAGTGTCGCATTTTCAAAATGTTGGAGTTACTCTCAGAAGGTCACTTCTCCAGACTGTCCCCTTATACTACTGATAGTGTATACAATTGCCCCTTAAAATTATAAAAATGGGGTAAATTTTCGAGACCATGAAAGAACATTTTATTCCAGTACAAATATGTTTGCATTTGGAAATAAAAACAAGAACAAGAAATGCTACTATTATGAACACATAGAGAAAAAATGTGGATTCTTAAATTAAACTAAAACGATTTTGTATTGGCTTAAGTATTTGTTAACATAATTTATACATTTTGCTTTGGACAAATATTAAAGTGTATTTGATCATTTATTATCTTAACAATGTTTGGAATACTTTGAGATCTAGCAACTATAACAAGATAGTACCCTCTTTCTTTAGGCTTGAACACGATATTATCCACATTCTTTAGATTGCGTGTTCTGTCTAGAGATCAAAGATCAAGCCGAAATCATATGATAAGGTTCAGTAAATCTTTGTTTCCTCAACTTTCTATATATTGAAAACGAGGCATGCCTCAAAGTGTAATACATTCTCACTTTGCAATGACTTAAAACTCGATATTCATACAATTTAAACAAAATCGTCTGGGCCTCTAGAGCTATAAGACTAATAAAAAATAGTCGAAAAAGGCGAATCATATTCAGGATCTAGTTACGAATAATATTATCTCCGATTCCAGGAGGTCAATAACAGCCTTACCTTCGGGTACTCCGAAAGTGTGTGTGTGTCTGTGTGTGTGTGTGTGTGTGTGTGTGTGTGTGTGTGTGTGTGTGTGTGATTTGGATTTTTAACGTAGCTTTGACAATGTTTCAGTCATATCGCTACGATGCCTGTAGTGTGGCGGTTTATAGTGATGTCTAGCACTGGGGCATCATACCGCAGATATGTAGCATGATGTCCCACCCAGTCACATTATCCTGACACCAGGCCGACCAGTCCTGAAATTAACCTCTTAATACTGAGCGGTAAGAGAGGCAGCTGATATTACCATTTATTAGAGGTCTTTCGTACGACACGGTCGTGATTCGAACCCGCCACCTCCCGCATCCGATGCGGACGCTCTAACCACTATGCCATCGGAGCAGTCAGGTCCTCTGAAAGACATTTATATAAGTCGAAGTGATGAGGAATCACATGACCATTCTCCTCAAGATTTTCGGGAATAATTTATCACTGTTTTCAAGGGTGCAATACAATTAGTCAGCAAGTTCAATCAAAATCTGGTAAGAAATATCGCTGCAAGAGTGTTGATAAATTCAGCCAATCAAATGAAAGATCACATCCTTAATGTGAGTATTGGCAAACTCAGCCAATCAAATGAAAGATCACGTACTCAGTGCGAGTGGATCACGTTGGCAATCATAATCAACATATATCTTGAATATATATATATATATATATATATATATATATATATATATATATATATATATATATATATATATATATATATATCTTGACTATATAAGCTTTTATTTAACAACTTCATCAAAGTCATCTAAAATAGTGTGATAAACAAAAAATTTAGTGAATGATATTCAAGATGAACTAAAAATGTGTATCAGTCTGCTCATCATCATAATAAATCTTTTCAAATTCTGAAACATTAGAAAGAGTTTTGGATATAAAATTTACCTTTTTACACAGAATGAAGAAAAGGTGTCCCTGTTTGATTGCTAGATTATGTCTACTTAAACTGAACTCAAACGCATCGGACTAAACGACATCGTAAATACCCGCTTAAATAAGACTTGGACGTTGCAGGAATCTACGCTGAAACGGCACAAATAAACCTTTTCTAATATTGATAGCCAGACCTGTTTGAGTTTTAACCATGTTTTTAGATTCATATACGATCACGAGACACTGCCATGACTCATATCATTCTGTAGCAAAAACATCATTCCAAATTCAAACAGTCGCCGTATTTTCTTCCAAACTATATAAAATATTTTTTCTTCTAAAGCGCGCTGAATTAGCAATACGTTTATTAAATTATGTAAGTTTCGCCAAATATGATCTCTATATAAATATTATCTTACCCGACAAAGGAGGAAATAAGTTTCTACCAGCTTAATGCGCTTCGCAGACATAATAATGAACTCTTGTAGGAAAAATGCCTATTTTTGACCTCCAAACGTCTGGTCATTTTCCGCTTGATCCGTGTCGCTGGTGAGCTTGCATTTCTAGACATCCTCCTTTTTCTTATGAAAAACTGCTATTCCATGATCATCATTATACCTTTGAAAATAGCTGTCGTATCCTAAGCGACTCATCCGATTTTTTAGACCACTTATGTACATGCACTCGACTATGTGACTGAATTTTACGGTGGCAGGTAGCGATGGTTCCACCAGCTTTGTAATGGCCTCATGAAGCTGTTGGGTATCATGCGGAATATCTCCAAACTTTACGTCCTCAAAATCTAAACTTAAGGAATCCTTGTAATGAGTGATCCTAACGACCTCTTCTGGTGACAACGACTTACCCGATGCTTTTTCTGTGGAAAAGAAAACAAACTACGCTTAATATATCATGATTTAGCATTTATACTTGTGGTTGTGACGTAGCTTTAATTAATTCTGGCTAATGTTTTATTGAGAAGCAATCGTTATATTATGGGGGAGAGGGTTAAGTGGGGTGTACTTGTAAAGTTAATATGGAATTTTACCCTTTTAACTTTAACACTTTTCCGCAGAATATTACACCCTGTCATGAATTAAAGCAGGTTCGCAAGTTCAATACCCGCCTAAGCCAGGCCGGGTAGGCTGGCTCTGTCCTTGTGAAGGACACTTAACTCAAATTTCATCAACACGATCTCCCTCTCTCTCTCTCTCTCTCTCTCTCTACATATATATATAGTATGTACGCTGTATCAATGTTATACCTCGAGATGTATAAATGTTTCATTAAAAGGAACCGAGGCTTACCGAGTTTCCATTTAATGCAACATTTATACAATGAATGGTATATCATTGATATAGCGTACATACTATACATATAATTTATTTATATCACATACAAATACACATATTTGCACTTTGAACGGAGTTACGATATGGTCTGGGTAACTGTGTATTGACCGAGTGAATGAACTACTCCCTGCGAGTGTGTCCGCTACAAAATGTAGTTCACACATGCAAATTGATAAATTGATTGTTTTCTTTTTGATTTTCTATTTTTATTCAGATTTATTAAATCAGTATAAGACATACTCATGATTTAAACATGAAATATGGGTTTTATGAAGAAAGTAGTGCACTACAAAGCCTCTTGTACACTGAACCTGAACTGTCAGGCATTTACGTACAGGCGTATGGAAGTTAGCGTGGAATAGAAACTAAGCGAAATGACGAACCAGCAAGAGGTAATTAAAATATTTTAATATATTGACAGTTCATCTAAGTTATTATTCTGCTTTAATTGTCATTTCTATAGATTATAAAATTCTCTCTCTCATACACACACACATTCGTACACACATGCACGCGCACAACCCACTCCCCCCCCCCCTCGCTCGTGTTGTTTAACTGCTTTGTTAAGCACTATGTCCAAAATATTGCTGTCAACTTCAACTCTAATTTCTCGGAGGTAGATTACGTGAAATACTCGTCGCTACTTACGGTACACTCCCATTATTCCCAGCGTGAATTTCCCATTTTCATCCGATATGATTGTCTTTCTTAAAAGTGGACATTTTTGAATAATTTAAAATGTATTGCAATAACTCATTCCCGAACTTATATAAGTGGACTGTTTTAATGAATACTTCGATTTGTAAAATTAGCTCCAGGCTGGGCGTTTAATACGGAAATTTTAAGTGTGGGCTACAGAATCACAGATTAAACATCCGCATCGAACGCCAGATCAGCCATGTCAGATTAAATTGGTATGTAATAGATCTTTTTCTTTGCCTGACGTAGGAAAATCAAGATGTATAAAAATTGGAAAATGCTTTATATCACGACTGACATTCACCACATAACATCAACGAGAGTGTAACTTCCATGTCAAATTCGTCGAATATTTCATTCTTCTAACCAGAACTTGCTGAGTTGATTTTTCCCGTCATTTATGGTGTACCATGACTTTCAATTTATTATGTGCCGTTATTTGGAAGTACCACAATGTTATCACATATCTATTTCATTTGACTCGGTGGTAAGAGTTCAATAGTATAGTGTGCCAGCTACACGGTGTGTGTGTGCGCGCGCGTGCGTGCGTGCGTGCGTGTGTGTGTGTGTGTGTGTGTGTGTGTGATATTGTTGTTCTATGCTGTAGTAAGGACATTTTGTCAGTTTGTAATTCTGCTGAAGTAACGAACATGTGCCAGCTATAAGTATGTTCTTGATCGAATTGTTTATATTTTTGCGGTAGTACTAGGGCTATAATATCACGACGGTGGATGCTCTAGAAAAGGGGCTAATTGGGTGTTATTACAAGTCATGTAACTAGGCCACCATATTATTTTTTCTGTTGTGAATATGCACAACCCACGCCAAAAAATCTTGACTATTTTTGACACAACTACTCCTCCACGGCTCTCACTAGCCTGCTACTGACGAGTCTTTATTCACAAAGGGGATCACTGATTCTAAGAATAGTGTGCGCAAAATGACTGATCAATATGCATATCTTTTTGACGATGAACAAAATCTGTACTAAGTTGTAAAGCTACCTACTAGAACGTGCTGGAGTAATTGCATTCGCAGATTTCTAAAACATTACAGGCGACTGTATGTCAGCGAATGGGCACTGACTTTAACACACACATCATAACATCGTTAGATGATGATCGTTATATGCATCAAAGTTCACAGCGATCCATAAATAAAAGACTCTCGAAAGAACCTACGTTGTATTCGGCTAAAAGAATTTAAATGAATTCATAACAAGATCATTTATTCCTCGTAACTGTCGAGTATGGAAACCATCTCTCATATTCATCTGCGATAATACTATTTTATTTTAGATGATGTGGTACATATATTGGATATCAGCTTGAGACAATTTTCAAGCAATCTGTTTAAAATCAGATATTCACTATCCTAGGTGAAGATCTGTCAGCGACCGCTTAGGGATCATGTTCTGGTCACCTTTGAATTAGCTAATGAAAATGCACCTTTCAGAAATCTGAAAGTGAATCAAATCGTTCGGCATAGGACGCGCTCACTAGTTATGTACTTTTGAGAGAGCGACATATGTAAGGTGAAGTTGTTTGCATTTAAAACATGCACAATGGAGAGAATGTTGGCATACCTCTATGCTGCATTCATGTAATGTGGATGATATTTCTTTTGATATTGTACTTTGGGAAATTATACATGATCTAAGCACACTGCTAACTAAAATGACTGCTCCATTGTGCTAAAAAATCAGCCTGAATTAGTCGAAAGTACACTATGCATAGCAGTTATTAAAATAGGGGAAATGAGTTTTGCCAGACCAGACAATACCAGCTTCTGAAAGTGCAATGAATGAATTACCAAATATATAAAATGTAAAAATGTTATCGGCTCTTTTTTTTTATACAATTTACCTCTGAAGTTCAGGAAGTGAAAATGACCAAGTGGAGCTATGACGTTTTTGAAAGGTGCACATCTGGAGTAAAGCCAAGCTGTATACTCTATAATCCATATTACACCCATCAATCATATACCAAAATAAAGGGAATTAACGGTTCTTTGAATTACACATAAGATATTTGAATCCAACTGATTTTCAAGGAGACACCATTAGAAGTCTTTTGGTGAAAATCCCAAGTCATAATACAGTCAGGTGGATTAGTGAGAACATTATTTTAAAGCAATATTGGATGTTCGACTAGCACCGTTTTAATGTAGTACCAACTAGGTATCATAACATAAAACCCCATGTTTTTATCGCCATCAATCTGGAGAAGAGAAGAGATAACAATATCTTATAAATACGATTCAGGAGGAGTATCACAAACAAGATGTATAATATGTTAGTCGTGGCAGCCATGTTGAACGTCAGACCAACACCATTTTCGTTTAAGGCAAACCACATATCATTATAAATTTTCTGGTGAAATCCCAATGTGTGTGTGTGTGTGTGTGTGTGAGAGAGAGAGAGAGAGAGAGAGATTTGGATTTTTAACATAGCTTTAACAATTTTTCAGTCATTTCAATACGATGTCTGCAGTGTGACAGTGTATAGTGATGTCTAGCACTGGGGCATCATGCCGCAGGCATATAGCATGATGTCCCACCCAGTCATGTTATCCTGACGCCAGGCTCACCAGTCCTAACACTAAGCTCTTAATGCTGAGGGCCAAGCGAGGCGGCTGTTAGTACCATTTTTGTGAGTCTTTGGTATGACTCGGCCGGGGATCGAACCCACGACCTGCCACATCCGAGGCGGACGCTCTAACCACTAGGCCACCGGAGCAGTCTTGAAATCCCAATGTCAATATGAACTTAGAATTTGTGGCCATATTGTACGTCAGATGGGCACAATTTTTTAGCTAGGACTAGACATAATAAGAAGTCTTTTAGTGAAAACCACATAACCATCCATTCATCAGTAGTAATGATGGCAAGAGATCCAAAACAGCCGTTTTGGCGGCCATATCATACTACAACCATATCATTTATCACCAACACGACATCATAAGCAATCTTTTAGTGAAAACCCCATGTTGATATGACCATCCATTCAGGAAGAGCAGTGATAACAAGATTTTCAAGACAGCTGCCGTGGCAGTCATATTAAATGACATATCAGCACTATTTTCATTTAGGATCTTCTAGACTCTTTTTGTTGTTGTTGTTGAGTTTAATTATAGTGGCGTGCGCACAATTGTGCATGTGCCACTTTTTTCTGACTGCACCGCAGTCTGCTAGTTGTTACTGGGGAAGGGGATGGTGCCACCTCCCCAGGCTTTTATGGATTCAAGGAACCCTGATAGTTTGACCTCAATCTCGATTAATCGACGATATCACCACAGCACATCAATTAGTCGAGCTCATGTGGATACCGTCGCACATTGGAATCTCTGGCAACGAAACAGCAGACATAGTTGCAAAAACCAAACAAGGAGATCAAAATTCTATCAAGCTTAACTATAGCTCTACAGAAGCAATAAGCTTCGCACAAACATATATAGACCAAACATGGCAAGATTTTTGGAACTCCTCCACAAAAGGTAAAAAGCACCATGAAACCAAAAAAAACGTAGATAGGAACATACAGCTACCTAAGGGTACCTATTTAGAACAGAAAACCATAAACAGGATAATAACTGGAAAAACTAAACAAGCAAGCAGTTTTGGAAGGTTTATAGGACCCAAACCAGCAACCATTAACTGCTTTAGCTGCCACACCACCGAAGATCTACACCACGTATTCAATATATGCAAAAAATATCAACCCGCTCGGAAAATATTTATCAAAAACCAAAAAGAGATTGGATCACCTAACACATACCCAGAGTTGCTTATGGACTTTAATAAAAAATAAACAATCAGCATATAAAAATATAAATCAATTCATAGACTCAGCAGGACTTAGGAACATAATATAATTACTATCCCCACAAAACCAAAAGACCCAGTAACTAGCTAAATAAATTTAGAAGCCACCACATAAAAACCCATAACATATCATTCAGTTTTATAAAAGTATTAATAAATAATTCACTTACGAAGCACCTATAAAAAACTAAGGAAACCGCAAAATCGGATGTCCTAGATGTCCTTAACGAACCGAGTAATCAGCTACGATTCCGGTCCTAGATGTCCTTAACGAACCGTGTAATCGGCTAGGACTCCGGTCTCTTGCTAAATAAAGTATAAATAACATTCAATCTCTAAAAACATTAATTAATATATAACTGAAAGAGGTAATATCTAAAAACTTATAAAAAACATAACGTAGGAAACACACTCTAAACACCTCGACTAGTAATACCATAATAACCTTGAAAATCTCTCTTCATACATGATTTCTACTAAGAACCTCTATAAACAGCATAGAACATCCCCCTCCTTTTAGAACATTTTGAAGAAGAAAAAAAAAATCGAAAAAACAAAAGAAAGGACAAAAAAATCGCAAGAAACACCAGGCAAATGCAACAAGAAACCAGCGATGTAAAGCAAGCAAGACCGTTCCCGAGCTCTCCTTCCCACTAATGACAGCCAACCATTCAACTGTAGGGACCTTTATGGACCCACAGATTGAGGTCAAACAAACTTCTAGACTTCATAAGAAGTATTTCAGTGAAACTCCCGTGTTGATAACGGAAACCATTCAGGTGGAGTAGCCATAAAACTATTTGCAAGACTGGCCATTGTGGATGCCATATTGGAGGTCCGGGCAGCAGCATTTTCACTTAGAACCAACTCGACACTAGTATAATTGCTGTGTAAAGTTTCAAGGCAATCCTTCACAGAAAACAGAACATCCCATAAGCTCTTCTGGTCTATGGCCAATAGAGCTAAAATTACACAACATGTTACATACGAAAGATTTTACCTTACAACGCAGTCAGTTGCAAGGGCAATAAATCTGAAAGCAAGATTTTTGCGAAGAGATTGGTGTTCTACCGAAACGGGTTTCCAGGAATCGAAGATAAGATCATTTCTTCTTCCAACTACTGAGTGTTAAAATCAGTTTTCAACGATAATTTTTTTTTCTTCAAATCATCTGCTTTGGTGAACATCTTGGATGTGAGCTTGGCGCCATTTTCATTTATGACAAAGTAGACACCAGGAAATCTTTAGTGAAAACCCTATGTCATAATGAGCATCCATTTTCATGGGGAGTAGTGACAAAACCCCATGTCATAATGAGCATCCATTCATGGGGAGTAGTGACAAAACCCCATGTGATAATGAGCATCCATTCATGGGGAGTAGTGACAAAACCCTATGTGATAATGAGCATCCATTCATGGGGAGTAGTGACAAAACCGAATGTCATAATGAGCATCCATTCATGGGGAGTAGTGACAAAACCCCATGTCATAATGAGCATCCATTCATGGGGAGTAGTGACAAAACCCCATGTGATAATGAGCATCCATTCATGGGGAGTAGTGACAAAACCCCATGTCATAATGAGCATCCATTCATGGGGAGTAGTGACAAAACCCCATGTCATAATGAGCATCCATTCATGGGGAGTAGTGACAAAACCCTGTCATATTGAACATCCATTCATGGAGAGTAGTGACATTTAAATTTTAAGACAGTTGTCGTGGCAGCCTTGTCGGAGGAACGATGGACATCATTTTTATTTAGGACTAACTAGCTATCATAAGAAGTCTGTTGTTCAAAACCAAATGTTGATCAAGCTAACCATTAGGGAGAAGCAGAGATAACAATATTTTCAACAAGTCTACCAATGTGGCCACATTGAGGCATAGTCATTTTATTTAAGGACCACCTCGACACAATACGAACTCCTCTGATGAAAAGCCTTTGTCAAAGAATTATCCATTTAAGATGAGTAGCGAAAACAAGATGACCAGATACTGGACGTGAGATCAGCACAATTTTAATTAATAATCAACAAAACATTATAAGAAGTCTTTTTTAAAAAAATCTATGTTGATACGAGCAGGAGAAGTAGTGATAACAATATTTTCAATCTGACCACTGTGGAAGCCATATTGGATATCATAACGGCGCCATTTTAATTTAGGAGTGACTAGGCATCATAAGAAGTCTTCTGGTGAGTACATCATGTCAATATGATTTTAAATCCAGGACTAGCAGTGATAGCAAGATTTGTAAACTGCCACTTGAAAGGTCATACTACATATCAGATCGGCACTTGGGAGGTCATACTACATCTCAGATCAGCACTTGGGAGGCCATACTACATCTCAGATCAGCACTTGGGAGGACATACTACATCTCAGATCGGCACTTGGGAGGTCATACTACATCTCAGATCGGCACTTGGGAGGTCATATTACATCTCAGATCAGCACTTGGGAGATCATACTACATCTCAGATCAGCATTTGGGAGGTCATGCTACATCTCAGATCGGCACTTGGGAGGTCATACTACATCTCAGATAGGCACTTGGGAAGTCATACTATATCTCAGATCGGCGCTTGGGAGGTCATACTATATCTCAGATCGGCGCTTGGGAGGTCATACTATATCTCAGATCGGCGCTTGGGAGGTCATACTATATCTCAGATCAGCACTTGGGAGATCATACTACATCTCACTTGGGAGGTCATACAACATCTCAGATCAGCACTTCTGAGGTCATACTACATCTCATATCGGCTCCTGGAAGGTCATACTACATCTCAGATAGGCACTTGGGAGGTCATACTACATCTCAGATCGGCGCTTGGGAGTCATACTACATGTCAGATCGGCACTTGGTAGATTATACTAAATCTCAGATCGGCACTTGGGAGGTCATAACACATCTGAGATCGGCGCTTCTGAAGTAATACTATATCTCAGATCGGCGCTTGGGAGGTCATTCTACATCTCAGATCCGCACTTGGGGGATCATACTACATCTCACTTGACAGGTCATATTACATCTCAGATCGGCGCTTAGGAGGTCATACTACATCTCAGATCAGCACTTGGTAGGTCATACTACATCTCAGATCGGCTCTGGGAGGTCATACTATATCTCATATCGGCACTTGGGAGGTCATACTATATCTCAGATCGGCACTTGGGATGTCATACTAGATCTCAGATCGGCACTTGGGAGGTCATACTATATCTCAGATCGGCACTTGGGATGTCATACTACATCTCAGATCGGCTCTGGGAGGTCAAACTACATCTCATTGTCTCCATTTAGGACCAACTTAACATTATAAGCAGACTTTTGATGGAAACCCCCATGTCAATATGACTATCCGTTCAGACGCAGTAGTAATAATACTATTTTCGAAATGGACGTTAGTTCGGCACCATTTTCATTTAGTACCAACTAGAATATGTCTTTTGGTGAAACCCTACAGATATGATGTACTTCTGATAAACTAACAAGTGTAAGGTGAATCTTTTTGCATTTGCCTTTAACGTGTACTGTGGTTGAAATTTCGTTAAATATAGTACTCTTGTAAATTATATAAGATTTATTACACAAATTACCCAAATGACTCCTACATTGTTCTCGGAAGATCCGCGTGAACAATTCCTAATGTACACTAACGTTAGGAGTTATTGAAATCGGAAAAAAAACGAGTTTTGCGTTACCAGCGTATGAAAGTGCAGTGAATGAATTAGAAATATATAAAAGTAAAAAAGAAAACGAGTTATCGGCTCGGTTTTCTAAATAATTTACCTGTAATTTTCAGGAAGTGAAAATGACCAAGCAGAGAGAGCAACGATTTTTTAGGTGCACATCTGAAGTAAGGCCATGCTATACTCTATAACCCATATTCCACCCACCAATCATACACCAAAAAAGAAAAAAGAGAATTATAAGTTCTTTTAACAAGATCTAAGACATTCAATGTTATTTTGTAAATAGCTTGAATAACAAGAAAAGAAAGTGAGGAAATTTACTTTTCTGTCAGAACTAAACTGTATGCAGAGTGGTCACTGCAGAGCGCCATCTTTAGTGAAAACCTCGAATTGATAGGGCCATCCATTAGAAAAAGAAGTAGCGATAACATAATTTTGAAGATGATCAGTGTGTGGCAACCATATTTATACCAGATCGGCATTTTCATTCAAAACACCAAAAAGGGTAAAACGTCTAAAAGTAAGTCTGAGGGATCAAAACAAAGTTTTATGTCAACCTTTTTTTTTTTTTTTTTTTTTTTTTTTTGGTACGGTGATGAAATTATTATTACTTAGTTTCACGACAATCCATCAAAGACTACGATGATACCTACGCTAATAACATTGTGTGCCGCTTGAAAGACAAGAGTAAAATGGTAGACTTTTAATGTCTTTAACTCCCAACCACAAATCTTTCATTTCCGTTGTCTCATTTCATTAAGGTAACGAGTATCTACAGGAAAGAAATTCCTAATAACAGGACGTTCACCTTTTACCGTGGAGTCTTGGTCTCTCTTTTTCCATAGAAAAGCATTCTGCGTACTAGTATTTAATCCTTTGACCTAAAATAAAGAAACAATGTGTTATTTCACTTTTCCACGCACTGCAATCTTATACTAAGTATCTATATTTCTAATTTCCTAAGTGTCCCTAAACGTACAGGTTGCACCACATACGACTAGGGACATCTTTCAAAAATATCACGAGCAAGCAATTTCATATTGAAATAACTAGGGCCATCTTTCTATTCCAGACTATAACGAGCAAGCAATGTTATAGTGAAACAAATTGTTCGATATCTTCAACACAATAAGAGCGAAACAACTATACAAATTCCTCGTTATTTTCAAAACGATAATAGCGATACAACGATACGTTTGCAGGAGGATTCGAGGTGAAATGCTTTTGACTAGGAATAATTACGAAAGAAAAGAAAAAACCTGTACCAACTGGCGTAATGATTTATGATGTGGGCGAATACAGTACGTTACATAACTTCAGGTTTGTCGGCTGATGCGCATGCACGAAGGTGGCTAAAAATAAAACATACATACGTATTAATGTAAAAGATATTTAATTTAATTTAGACTCCATGGCGCATGTATACAATGACACACATATTAATTTAACATACAAAATTTATTGTAAACTTTTTAAAAAAAAGGCGATTTGTGTAATAATGCTGAGACAAATATACAACTACTATATGTATGTCAGTCAGGATGGATGTAAATACGTATAATCCATTATGGAAGGATGCAAATATGTATGTACAATCTACTGCCGGCTAGAGGATATAAAAAATACGATCTCCAGCACAGGCGATTGATTGAGGTAGAAGAGAATTGATAGAAGCTTCGCGATTAAAGATTCAAGATTCCATATTTTAGTAATTTAGGCTACCAGACAATACTGCAATCTGCTGGCTACCCAATAATATTTGACTGGAACAAAAAATAAATAAATAATAGAACAATATATAAATAAACAGATGTATGTATCCAAAAACATTATTCTTTGTTTCACATAATTTTCAAACACTTGCGAAATCTGTACATCTACATGTATTGGAGTGTCGGCTTTATTATCCCACA
Source organism: Sinohyriopsis cumingii (assembly GCA_028554795.2). Lineage (NCBI taxonomy): Eukaryota > Metazoa > Mollusca > Bivalvia > Unionida > Unionidae > Sinohyriopsis > Sinohyriopsis cumingii. The sequence goes on from CM068836.1 coordinate 33,578,617, forward strand.
AGTCCAAATAAGTTATACAAAAGTAGGGAATTGGCGTGGGGAATCAGAAATAAGCAACGTTTTCCTACATTCCGATCTAAAACAAGTTCGTCAGGGGACTAGAAAGAAACACACTCGGACACAACGCACACAATTAACCAAGCGCACAAACTGAGCGAAGGTAAAGCAATCGATCAGCAAAGTCTCCATCCAATAATAATAATAATAATAATACTCACAGTGTTGTGTCCTGGGAGAAAATATCTTCGATAAGGAATGCTTTGCTCATCGAATCTCTGAACAGCAGCTCGGAAAACGTTTCTCAGAATTTCCATCGCTTTTGATGTCATGCAGACTGATTACAACACTCTGCTCACTCTGCTCTGTTGGCCAGTGACCCTATAAGCTTTTCTTAAATCTCGGTCATCCTGTGCGCATGTCCAAAATAGATTTTTCTGTGCACTAGCTGTTCCGTACAAGGTTGGTGTGACCTTGTTCTTACAGGACTCACGGTACTAATTATTTAACGGAATAGGAACCAGTCTAGTCATGGGAATGATCAATATAAAAGAGAGTATATACGTGTCTGGCTAGCCCGGATTGGTTTGATAGTGAAATTAATATTGTAGCAGAAAGAATCTTTTGCGAATTTATCCTAGTTGTAACTGAAAATAACGTAGACATTGATGGAATTTCAGTCCTTGTACAGACTTGAGTTTGGAAAACTCATTACCGAAATTAACCCTTGACTAAACACGTATAGATCCAGAAAATGTCACGACTCATATGGTTTTCTCCACACTGAAGCTGTCGTCAAGGATGAGTCTATACTGATAAATATAGGTTAGATCATGAGCATTCAATTATTTAAAGTTATTGATCTTTTTTATGTCAAGATGTTTGCACTATGGGGACCGAAGTATAGCCGCGAGTCCTACAGTTCTGCACCAAGCTTAATGTTGGAATAGCCTAGTGTCGAATAAAGAAAAGAAATATAATCATTTAAAAAATGTCCTCAGATACGCCTATGATCCGTCCTTAATCATTTCTACCTTTTCACACCGTTCTCAAATTGATGAAGGAATGTGTCTCATAGTCGCATATCTCTGTAAGTATCAGGAGTAGATCAACGTAATTTTTTGGGGGTAAGCAAAATGTGTGCGCTTCTTACAGTACGGGATCTCGTAACATCAATTTGGGCAACGCAGCAAAGTAAAAGATGACTTGATGAATAGAAAAATATACAATTAGTCACAGATTATGGCTGCTGAGTGTATTCATGGAAAGGAATAGCAACCTTTGATCAAGGGTCAGGTGTGGAAGTGAGTATTCCGAAGTTACATTTTAGACAGGGTCCGGTGTAAGTACGGGTCATGGGAGTAATCTGAGGAATTTTTTCAAACCGTATGATTTTTGTTTTCCAATAGGCTATTATTTTTATTCAATATTTAGCCTGCACCATGGTTTCCGGCCATGTGGATTTGTTTAAATGTCAGGTTATGAAGGTATCACGGTACCAATTGTTTTTCCATATACCTCAATGCTACTGTTTTGTGAAATAAATATATTTTCTATCCTATCTCAGAATGCATGTCACACACTGTCATAGAGAACAATGCTAGATTGTCAATTTGACAAAGACAAAACCAGGTACTCCATTGAATTTAAGAGAGATAACTCTGCTGGATCTAGACAGGGGTAAGAGTTATCTAGTCACAACAGATAAAGCTTCAGTCATGTGTACCTCATTCAGAAAAAAAAAAAAAAAAAAAAAAAATACAAAATATGATCTAGACATGAATTAACATAATCTCACATGTTGCCAAGAGGCACAACTTTTTTTAAGCCTAACAGAAAGTACAACTCTTGCATAATGCACCAATCACAGCTAGTGTTGTTTTGTATTTCTGAATGCAACACCTTAAGCTTCACCCACCTGGACTTGCGCAATTGGTACCGTTATACCTGAAAGGTACAATCGAGTACTATGCTTACATTAAGTTGTGGTGTTAGTTCATTTCTTTAGGCCTTAATCGGTTTAAAGTACATACCAAGAATATAATTAAAGAGAAAGCTAGTGAACTGTTGTATGAAACATACATTCAACCGAAATGAAACAGTTTTCTCACAGATACAAACTTTGTATCGTATGTGCTAAGAATGAACCAACAGGAAATGATATTTTGCCTGCTTCGCTTTCTGTGTATGAATAGTGGGGAAGGATGGTCAGCAGTAACAGAAACGTATAAAGCTGTAGTTTGAAAGCTAAGAACATGCTCTGAAACGAAACAATGACAATTCCCTTCAAGCTTATTCATCATATTTTCGTCATGGACATAATTTATGTTTAAGTGTCTGCGCAAATACATCGAACACTTTAAAGGGTCGGTTCGGAAAAGATTTACGCAATTTTGCATTAAAATTAGCAGCTAAATGGGGAGGGGGCACTTGCAGAAACAGTTTTATAAATGTCTCTAGCTTTTACTTTATATTCAATTTGCTTTTTTCTGTCTGATTCAATTTGTTGAAAAATTTTGAAATTAGGATTGTGTTCAACGAAACAAGCGAAACAGTGCATGTATAGAAGGTAATGTTTGATGAACGTATTTCCCATAAACGTAGAGCATGACTAGAGTAATAGGGTCGTATGACCCCTCAACGTTTAGCCTGAGATATCAATAGCAAGAATACTATGAGATCCTTTCACGTTATTTTTGTGGGAATACAGGACTAACTACTGCTGTATGAAATCGTTGTATGTACTGTAAAGTTTTCTTCAAGGAGTCAATCAGTTTTGAATCGCTTTTTTTTAGACCAATAGGTAAACAAGTCATTTGTTGTATGATGGCATCGTGGGAGTCATTTAATGTGTTAGCAAATAAAATTTTACGATAATATTACCGCCACCCCCCACCCCCACCCCCATTTAAGTTAGATATGTACAGAGATCAGGAGTGTCAATGGAAGCTGAACAGGCTATGTCAAGATTTTGGATTATGTACGGTTGAGACATAAATCAATATGATCTCCAGTAGGTCAATTCTCAGAACATTTGTATCCAAGTATAAGCTTGAAAGAAGAGAGAATTATTGCATTTCGATTGATTTCATGTTTTCACCTGGACTGATTTCATGTTTTTATTTGGACTTGTTTCAAGTTTCGTGCAATTTTTCACAAGCCTCTTCTTTGTAATTACCAGTTTTATTCTTGATTTTTTGGTCTTGTTAAACAAATTGTACAATAGTTTCTTTATTTTTACTTTTTATTTTTTTTAATGCTAACAGTTTTTTATATGGTAACTTTATAGTGGCTTTAGGCTGCGTGATGGAGAAAGATATGCACTGTGGATCAGAGCTTTTTTAATTACGGTGAATTGTGGCAGGTACAGTGTACACCACGTGCTCATTCTTTGAAGTTATTATAAGGTCTGTACTATGTAAGTAGAACATGATGCAATAGTGGTGAATAGGGACACCCTAGCGACAATGGGACTTAGCATTAAAAACACCCCTGGGACTGTCTAGCGACAATGGAAAATTAACATTAACCACCCTGGGACTGTCTAGCGACTATGTAAATTTAACATGGACGAAAAATCGTGGGACTGTCTAGCGACAAGGGAAATTAACATGGGAAATAGAGTTTGGGACTGTTGAGCGACAAGGGGAAATTAACATGGGAAATAGATTTTGGGACTGTTGAGAGACAAGGGGAAATTAACATGGGAAATAAATCGTGGGACTGTTGAGCGACAAGGGGAAATGGAACAGGGTCGCGACCCTATTTTAATACGGTCCCGACCTGATGGGTCTATGGGAATGGAACAGGGGAGAGGGATAGAACATACACACACACACAGAGGAATTTAACATGGTCGGCCTGTCTAGGGACAATGATGGTAGAAGGCCAAGCACAACAGAGACAGAGACAGACATACACTAGTAAAAGCCTGAGATTTATATATAAAGCATTACTACGACCTGAAATTGTGCTGGCGTGTTCAAAAATTTGCATAATTGTAATGATGCTATAAATAGCTATAATCAAGGAAATGCTCAACGACAAAATGGATGTGACTAAAAGTAACGCTAAAATGACGAAATTGTCCCAGAATTTAAAGGAAAATAAACATATCCCCGAAAATTAAGTTACAATGGTTTAGACTAAAATGGATAAAATTAGTAACTACTTACAATATCAACTTGTGTGACGATCGTGGATAAACACCCATGTATCTATTTATAGCTATAATCAGCTAACATTCCTATGAAATCCCACTATCTATTTATACTACAACTTGTGGGTTATTCCTTTGGAAAACCCCACTATCTTTTTATAGCCTCAGCTTGAATGACGTTCCTGTTTATGAACTCTAGTACATATGTATAGCTACAGCCTGTGGAAATCCCCAAGTCCATATCTATAGTCTCGAAATTTCCAGCGTCAGTGACGTCACTGTACTGAACACTAGGGGATAAATGTCAACAGTGTTGCAAGTGGCTGACCTGAATACACGCTACTGCAGGTAGGTAGGTAGAGTGTATCTGATAGGGATAAAGTGAGTTTTATAGGGACAAACAGAGACCAATACAAACACACACACACACACACACACACAACGTACGCGCGCAGACATACGCACACACACACATACACACACACACACACACACACAGAGGGAAGAGGAAAAAACAAACCCCAAATATACTATCAGCACAGAAGGGAGATAATACAAACCCCAAATAAACTATCCACACAAACGTACGCGAACGCATACAAACCCCAAATATACTATCCATACAAACGTACGCGAACGCATACAAACCCCAAATATACTATCCACACAAACGTACGCGAACGCATACAAACCCCAAATATACTATCCACACAAACGTACGCGAACGCAGTGAAGAAGAAAACGTTTTTTGAAAGCACCTAAGCCCTCACCTGCAATGACCAACTCTGCCTAGCACCTACACCCTACCCCCCACTCCCAACACTACAAAACCCATTTAACCCGTTATTTTATGGCATCAGTGTGTGATTTAGGAAACATCAAGACACAAAATGATGGATGAATAGACTGACTATTGTTTACCGACTTGCATGCCTAAAGAGCGTGCGTGAAGGAAAACATCCTTCCATTTCAATTCTAACTAAAACATGATCCAGAGGGATGGAGAGAGGTGAAAGAGCACAATTTCATAAAGTGTGAGTAAAAACAAAACACGCCATCCTTATTATACAATGTCAAGACCAAGAGACACTTACGTTTTCTTTCTGGTCTATTCTCTTTTAGAAGGTAGTATGAAATTTCACATCAGGGCCAACGCATCGGCTCACATTGTCAATTTTTCCATTTCCATGTCTTTACTGGCACAAGTTCTTCATCATCTTCAATTTCTTCTTCTTCTGAATCCCTCTTCTCTGTTTCGTCTTGTTTCTTCTCTTTTCTCGTAGGGCACTCTGAATTCCAGTGTCCTTTCTCCTGACAACGATATTAGGTATCTTGACTTTTGTCTCTCTTTCTTAGACGAAGCAGGTATTCTGGAGACAAATACCCTCTTACCTTTGCAGATATAGCAAACTTCATTAGCACTTACACACTTTCGTATGACTCTCACCAAATCAACGACCAAAAGAGTAAGTTTTGTTGCCACTTTCGCCTGTGAATTATGCTTTCGTATGACTTTTAGCAAATATTTGACCAGCAGGTCGATCTGTGCTGACTCTTCCATCTTCTTGATCGTTTGAGAGTGGAATGAATACTCTGATGCTAAGACACTCTCCTTATATACAGAGACCTGCTGCGTATGAAACCTAGTCAAATGTAATTTTGCAATAAGATGAAACGATTTCATTGAGAAAGTAAAAGGCAATGGCGTGCCGTGTCGCCTCACACAAGACCTGAAGTGTTAGTTCAAATCCGTGTCAGCGATTTCGAAGACGACATAACTGAGCTTTAATCAATGCTCTCCATTTATGCCACAAAACCACGAGTTCTGATTCACGCCAAAAGAAATTTCGTTCGGTCCATAAAAAATAGTATCACATCTGAGAAACGCAAAAACGAACTTCCAGAAAACTGAGAACGACGGCTTACACCTACAACGTGAAATGTATGAGTTCGAGTAGTGCGTAAAACTTAGTCAAATTAAATTTTTATAGCCAAGACAAAACGATCTCTTTTCGAAGAAGAAAGCAGACACCAAGCGACAATGGCGATCAGTGTCACACAACACTTTTCAAAATGTGTATTATTAGAGGTTTGTTCTAGCGATCTGCACGGTTAAATTAAATGTTGATGTATTTTGCAATAAGACGGACACAATTTCCATGGGATCGCCCATGGTACCATTGTTCGTGCATTAGTTTAATTTTTTTAAATATTTTTTTATATAAATCGCCTATAGGATAGACCCAGTAAAGCATGGCCATTCTCGTCACTGTCTGAATAGCTACTCAAGTCAATTCTAAGCGAACGCGGTAAGAAAATAAGTATAGCCAATAAAATGGCTTACAACGGGTGATGCATTGTTTTGTTCTAGGACTGTGTGGCATAATAATCCCTATGTTCTTGCGTTGTTACCATTACAGTGCAGACAGACTGGAATGTGAACTTACAAGCCCTCTTTGTGTGTGTTGTACCATTTCTTCTTACCACATCAAAATACTGAGCGTCACACTATTGGTTCGCGTTTTCAAGCTGACCATTTTTTTTATATCTTACTTAAACATTTTAACATAAACACTCACACTCACATCGGTAGAGTCAGAACAGACGTGTTACAGTATTGAGGGGCATGTTATCTTTTTTTTTCAAACTAATAAATTTGGGGTTTGTATGAAGTAAAGAACCGAAAGTACAGTGAACCTCAAGGATGATGACCCAATCTGCCTGTCTATTGATGCGTGTATTTACTTAAGAAGAAATATGACCTCTAAAACACAAAGAGATACGGCAAGCATGATTAGAATGAACACAACGATGTTTTCCTTCACGCCCGTGTAATTTAGAGTTTCAATCGTCTTTGAAGACAAACTTGGTCTCCTTTTGTAGGGCTTGAAATAATAAAAAAACTGAAAAATCTTAAGCACTTTGCTATAGATAATTTCATCAACAGACTAAACAACATAAATACCGTTACAACACTAGAAAGCCTTAAATCTTCTATCAAAAAGAAATGCATCAAAAAATTAAAGATTAACGATAACTAACCAATGAAACCGAATTTAACAAAGGCAATGACATGTGAAGAAATGCCTCTCACTTTGGAAAGGTAGGTGAATGTACTCTGTCATGCACCATCAACTTGAAAAAATTATAAACAGAGAGAAACCTGAATTCAAAATTCAGTTGTTTTTTTCTTCAAAATTGTTTCGTTTCTTTTTTCTTTTTTTGGAACAAATCTAAGCACTAATATAGAGTGGAAAAGGGAAAATGCACATACAAGCTTTGATATTTCTGAAAAAATGAGGGGATATTCCTAACGTTCATAACCACCTATGGACTTGGACTTGTCTGTGACTTATCCACAAAACAAGATGTACATATTTCTGGTCAAGCTGCAAGTGTGTGCGTGTTTTTGAAAATGGTAAAAATGGGATATACAATTTTCTCGTGACACTTATAAAGTGAAGAGTCTGTGCAAGTGTCAAAAGCCAAAGTCATATAAGTTTTGTATTTTGTACGGCTTAAAGATTTCCACTTTAGAAAATGTGAAGTATCACAAGTTATTATCACAAACAGAAGTGGAACATAGGGGCTTGCAAGAAAGAAAATAACCCAGACAGTTGGTGTCATCAAGAGTGCTAGAGACGGTACCCGAACTTGCTTGCTTGCTTACTTGAATTAAAGTGATTTTCGCTCTAATGGAGCATGTATCACTGGTTTAATCACGCAGCGCGTGATTTTTAATTACTCCTGGGGAAGGAAAGAGAGCCTCATCCCCCAGGCTTTTATGTACTCACAGACTACTTTTAAATTTAGCCACTCAGGTGTCGGACTAACTAGTCCTTAACAACCTGACCGAAAGGCTTTAAACATGAGTGGGAATAGTCTCACCACACACTCATTTTTCTGTCCGAGCGTGGTAAAGGAGGAAAAAGGTGCTCAAAAAGACAGCCATGGGTGTTAAGTACTCAACAAAACGCTAGCCCGTACTTATTTCAAATCAAGTCGTGTCACCAAAAAAGACGACGTGTACGACATCAAAGGCATTGTCAAACGCAGAAACCGTAAAGTGGGCAAACGACGTGTCAAAGAAGTCAAAGGACGTTGGAAAGGATATCCACCCAGTTTTCATTCTTGCATCGACGCTTCGCACTATAAAAAGAAGTGACCATCATGCCCTTTCACACAGATTCAGCTACTGCGATCACTCCTTCACCCAATTCTTCTCTGCAAGATTTACAAACACAACCCTTGTGGGTGTGGTATGGAAAACGTGTGCCTAAAACGCAAATCGTCTTTTTCTGCCAAACCTTCGTGGTGTATTGTGTCATCGGTGCAGCCATTGCCAATTTGAGTTTGCAACAAGGAGACAAACACTTGTGGACCATTGTATTGAGCAGTTACATCGGTTACCTGCTTCCGAATCCCTCCCTGAAATTCTCCTCGAACGGGAACAACGGGAACCTTGTGTCCAGTGTCAGTGCCAGTCACCACTCCAACAACAACCCCATTTTGGGCGGAGACACTCCTCTAACTTCCAGTATCACCTCGGAGAGCCACAAAACTCTGGAATTATGAGCAATAACAACCAATTTTACTTAACCTTACCCAGTGACATTTGCATGGAGGTGTTTCCCAAGAACACGTTGTGCTGTTACACGGTCAAATTACCTCAGACCATCCAGTTAGATCACGAAGCCCATTGGGAAGTGGCTTTAGTGGAAATCATTCACCCAACACAAATCAAAAACATCACCGAAAAGCAAAACACTTTCGAGGTGGAAATCCTGAATGCCCAATTGGAGGAAGAAATCAATAAAATCGGGTTTTTAGGGGACACAAGACCAGCCAGCAATCCAGCCTTCATTATCTACACCTTGAAAATTCCTTCAGGTTATTATTTTAGTGGTGAACATTTGGTGGACACTATTGCGGACAGGTTCAACTTAGCCTTTGGCAAAGCACTGAACAGAGCCAAAAAAAGTGTGAAGATTGAGTACCATAAAGTGGCTCATCGTCTCGTGATCAAATTTCAAGATACGGACACATTGACCCTCAGGTTCAATGGTAGTTTGTTTGAAATTTTGGGTGGACATGCAGAAATGGTCGCAAACAATTTGAGCCGCAAGATCAAAAGTAATATGGATTTTTACAGAGCTTTTGGAAACCCGGTAGAACTGAACCAAGGACTTAATTTGATCTTTGTGTATTCCGATGTGGTGGAGTACAACGTGGTGGGACACACCTCTGTTCCGTTACTGCGTGTCATTCCTTTCAAAGTGGATAGTACCACAAACAATGACCAGGAAGGTGCAAACACCTATCATGTACACCGTGAATTTGTACATCCTCACTATTTGCCCGTCAGTAAGTCGTATTTAGACACTGTCAACATTGCTATAAAAGGAGATCTGGGACAAAATATTCCATTCTCCAAAGGGAAAGTTACAGTGAAACTTCTTTTTCGAAAACGGTTCTCTAACGAATTGTAAGTCAAGACAGCGAGGAGGGACATTTTCACCCTATAAAATCCGGCCAGATGCGTGTGGAATTTCAGTTTGCAGAAAATCTACGCGCAGATAATACGGTGAACGTCATCCTGTATGCTGAATTGGACAATACGATATAAACCAACAGTTTGAGAGAAGTCATTCTGGACTATTAGAAGTCATGGAAGACTTTTATCAATGTTTGTATAGTAGGGATTCTTTGGACATGGAATGTGAAGATCCTGAGGAAGGAGAACCCCAAGACAAAGACGAAGAAGTCATCATGATGAAGTCTAGATGGTCAGAACAAGAATCACATTTAGTTTCCTGTTATGCTATAGTCTTGACAGAAAAAAATTAAGGAATTGATCAAGAAAGATTGCTATGGATGTCATAACGATCATCCCAGTCAAATTCAACACGATAAATGCCTGATGCTGAGTCAAGAAGAAAAATTGGACGAATATCTGGACGAAGCTTGGAGTCTCATCTCGGAAGAAGACGTGTTACAACAGTGGTATAAAGGCTTGCGTGAACATTATTGTCCTCCATTAACAACTCAAGAGATCCATCGCATCGAAGCTCTGTTGGATCAGAGTTGGGAGACAAGGCGAAGAAACGGTTACTTGTCAGACATTTTCAAGCAAAAAGTCAGGATCGAATTGATCACTTATCATTACCTGTGAAGAAGAAAAAAACAAAAAATGGATACCTGAGAACTTTATTACCTTTTGAACCACAGTTTGTACACTGCTTCTTGGAATCCTGTCGTCTGTGCTAAAGATGAACTCCCTCATTGCACATCTCAAAACCATCAAGCTTATGTGATCAACACGGACGACAGTCATCTCCCAGGAACCCACTGGGTAGCCATCTACTTTCCTCAAGAAGGATGTGTGGAATATTTTGATTCCTATGGACTGCCCCCTTTGGAAGACGATATCATTGACTTGATGAGAAGAAATGCTCAAACCACACGATTCAATAATGTGAAATAACAAGGCACATATTCCTTGGTGTGTGGACAGCACTGTGAGTATTTTCTGCATCATCGCAGCCTGGGCTATTCTTTAGAACATTTAGTGACTCATTTTGATCCTCGTCATTCTTCTAGAAACGATGTGAAAGTACATCGATGGTTTTGTGACCAGTATGCTTATCTTTTGTCTCAAGCTAGGAAACGTAGTGTCCATCAATGGCCTAATGACTTCCAACAGTGGAAATCACAATTTCATTCACAACGTTGTCAGCCCTCTCCAAAATAATGTGTTAGTTGAAAAAATGTTTGGTATTTGAAAAAAATGTTTGATGTTATATTGTTGGATTATTGTTAAAAATGTTAGAGTTGTTTGTTAGTATTAAGTGATTTTGAATAAAAAAAAATGTTGTGTTTTGAAGAAGAAAATGCCTTTGTGGTCTGTTTGGCTATAGGAATCTTGATTCATGCTCTTTAACTTCTCTCTATCCCTCCCATAACACTATTTGAACGTTCCGGCTCGAAAACCGTGTAGTAATGTTTTCCTTCACGTCCGCGCTTTGACCATAAAAACCTGACAGAGGCTTTGTCAACAGTTGTATCGACACCAAAGAGTTCTTCTTCTCTTTTCCGAAGAAGCAGACCTTATCCTGTGAGAAAGCCTGTCGTCAGAGGAGGCCGCCATCTTATAACCTAAGCGATCGCCATAGCTTCAAGTTCCAAAAAAAATAAAAAAATTTCAGGGCTACCCCATACTCTCGAAAAAAAATAACATTCCATTGCCTATGATATGTTAGTCAGTTAGAAGAAAAAATACAGAAGTGAGTCTATCAGCACATGATTTCTTTATCTTGGTTAGAAAGTGCGACTCTAAGTCCTTCGTTTCCGTCGCTTATCAAAATTTTAAAAATAGTAATGTTCTGTAAAAAAGTGAGTGAGTGTTTCTTTTAGGTCTGTGCGTTTTTTTTTGTTGGTGATAATATGGATAATATAAGTTCGGGTACAACGAAATTAAAAGAATTAGGCCCAGAACTCGGTGTGGAGGGAAGAAATATACGCAACAGTAGCGGGAGAAAGAAATGCAGACCTAGCCAGTTAGCACTCCACCCACCTCGAGAACACAAATAACATCTAGTCAACAGCCGACTATACCTAACAAACAACCTGCCCCGGAAAGAGTGGTGGCAAAACAAACGGCCAATTATGTTAGACAAACGGTATGGGAAACTCAAATGTAATTATCGGAGGCACTACGTTCTTTTCTGGGGCCCCGAGTGGCCGAGTGGTCTAAAGCGCTCTCCGTTACGGATCACTGTCATCTCACCTTTGTCTGCGCGGGTTCGAGTCTCGGATTCGGCTAATGTGGGTATGTGAGAAAGCTTGCCAGTAGCTTCTCGTGGGTCGGTGGTTCTTTCCGGGTTTTCTCGGGTTCTTCCTCCACCATTAATACTGGCCGCCATGTATAGCCTATCGCGTGCTGAAAAATGGCGTTAAACCCTACAACAACAACAACGTTCTTTTCTCACTCCGATACTACAGGCAATCTCAGCTGAAAGAACAACCACAACAACAATAACAGCGACAGACACCATAGCAGCGGATTTGAAACTATCTACCTCAACTGAAGAATTAGTATCAGAACCAGAAGAGGAAATTGAGGCGGTTGAGGAGGAAGAGGGGGACGCTGACCCTCGTTGAGAGGTACACCGAAATGGGGTTAGATCAAGCATTGTATGACGTCAACACACCAGGGCAGTTTATTAGAGCCATACAATACGTTGCCTACAAATCTCTAGACACCTTTAAACCAAGACCTTCTCAATGGGGATTAGGGTCAGAGTTCTTCCCCAATTCTACAGACAAACATACACTGGATACCCCCTCAGTCAACTGGTAGAAGCCGCTGCTTACATTGCCGCCCATCATGGCTACACATTTCCTGATATCAAGAATCATGAGACTAGGAGTGCGGGAAAGAACGTGAAAGCAAAAGAGAGACGTGTTACCTTCTAACATAAAAAACAGCCTTTTTTAGGGCTCCAAAAGATTGCTTTTTTATAGAATAGGGAACCATATTTGGCTTGGTATCCCTCCTTGACTAAACTATTCTCGAAACAAACTTGACCTATTGGAACACCGCAACAAACTTAACTTTTTAAACCTAACAGTGACCAAACTGGTATATGTCTCTTAGATATAATAATTTAAATAAGATCAGTATGGCTATTTTTATGTACACTAAGTACTAATATTAGATAGATATGTTAGGAAGTAGGAAATTTAACAGACTCGTTAGATTTGAACTAATTGCACAAGTGGTTAACACATTATTGGTACTTTTTACTGTCCATTAGCAAAAACGGGACTTGATTTGAAATAAGTACGGGCTAGCGTTTTGTTGAGTACTTAACACCCATGGCTGTCTTTTTGAGCACCTTTTTCCTCCTTTACCACGCTCGGACAGAAAAATGAGTGTGTGGTGAGACTATTCCCACTCATGTTTAAAGCCTTTCGGTCAGGTTGTTAAGGACTAGTTAGTCCGACACCTGAGTGGCTAAATTTAAAAGTAGTCTGTGAGTACATAAAAGCCTGGGGGATGAGGCTCTCTTTCCTTCCCCAGGAGTAATTAAAAATCACGCGCTGCGTGATTAAACCAGTGATACATGCTCCATTAGAGCGAAAATCACTTTAATTCAAGTAAGCAAGCAAGCAAGTTCGGGTACCGTCTCTAGCACTCTTGATGACACCAACTGTCTGGGTTATTTTCTTTCTTGCAAGCCCCTATGTTCCACTTCTGTTTGTGATAATAACTTGTGATACTTCACATTTTCTAAAGTGGAAATCTTTAAGCCGTACAAAATACAAAACTTATATGACTTTGGCTTTTGACACTTGCACAGACTCTTCACTTTATAAGTGTCACGAGAAAATTGTATATCCCATTTTTACCATTTTCAAAAACACGCACACACTTGCAGCTTGACCAGAAATATGTACATCTTGTTTTGTGGATAAGTCACAGACAAGTCCAAGTCCATAGGTGGTTATGAACGTTAGGAATATCCCCTCATTTTTTCAGAAATATCAAAGCTTGTATGTGCATTTTCCCTTTTCCACTCTATATTAGTGCTTAGATTTGTTCCAAAAAAAGAAAAAAGAAACGAAACAATTTTGAAGAAAAAAACAACTGAATTTTGAATTCAGGTTTCTCTCTGTTTATAATTTTTTCAAGTTGATGGTGCATGACAGAGTACATTCACCTACCTTTCCAAAGTGAGAGGCATTTCTTCACATGTCATTGCCTTTGTTAAATTCGGTTTCATTGGTTAGTTATCGTTAATCTTTAATTTTTTGATGCATTTCTTTTTGATAGAAGATTTAAGGCTTTCTAGTGTTGTAACGGTATTTATGTTGTTTAGTCTGTTGATGAAATTATCTATAGCAAAGTGCTTAAGATTTTTCAGTTTTTTTATTATTTCAAGCCCTACAAAAGGAGACCAAGTTTGTCTTCAAAGACGATTGAAACTCTAAATTACACGGGCGTGAAGGAAAACATCGTTGTGTTCATTCTAATCATGCTTGCCGTATCTCTTTGTGTTTTAGAGGTCATATTTCTTCTTAAGTAAATACACGCATCAATAGACAGGCAGATTGGGTCATCATCCTTGAGGTTCACTGTACTTTCGGTTCTTTACTTCATACAAACCCCAAATTTATTAGTTTGAAAAAAAAAGATAACATGCCCCTCAATACTGTAACACGTCTGTTCTGACTCTACCGATGTGAGTGTGAGTGTTTATGTTAAAATGTTTAAGTAAGATATAAAAAAAATGGTCAGCTTGAAAACGCGAACCAATAGTGTGACGCTCAGTATTTTGATGTGGTAAGAAGAAATGGTACAACACACACAAAGAGGGCTTGTAAGTTCACATTCCAGTCTGTCTGCACTGTAATGGTAACAACGCAAGAACATAGGGATTATTATGCCACACAGTCCTAGAACAAAACAATGCATCACCCGTTGTAAGCCATTTCATTGGCTATACTTATTTTCTTACCGCGTTCGCTTAGAATTGACTTGAGTAGCTATTCAGACAGTGACGAGAATGGCCATGCTTTACTGGGTCTATCCTATAGGCGATTTATATAAAAAAAATATTTAAAAAAATTAAACTAATGCACGAACAATGGTACCATGGGCGATCCCATGGAAATTGTGTCCGTCTTATTGCAAAATACATCAACATTTAATTTAACCGTGTAGATCGCTAGAACAAACCTCTAATAATACACATTTTGAAAAGTGTTGTGTGACACTGATCGCCATTGTCGCTTGGTGTCTGCTTTCTTCTTCGAAAAGAGATCGTTTTGTCTTGGCTATAAAAATTTAATTTGACTACGTTTTACGCACTACTCGAACTCATACATTTCACGTTGTAGGTGTAAGCCGTCGTTCTCAGTTTACTGGAAGTTCGTTTTTGCGTTTCTCAGATGTGATACTATTTTTTATGGACCGAACGAAATTTCTTTTGGCGTGAATCAGAACTCGTGGTTTTGTGGCATAAATGGAGAGCATTGATTAAAGCTCAGTTATGTCGTCTTCGAAATCGCTGACACGGATTTGAACTAACACTTCAGGTCTTGTGTGAGGCGACACGGCACGCCATTGCCTTTTATTTTCTCAATGAAATCGTTTCATCTTATTGCAAAATTACATTTGACTAGGTTTCATACGCAGCAGGTCCCTGTATATAAGGAGAGTGTCTTAGCATCAGAGTATTCATTCCACTCTCAAACGATCAAGAAGATGGAAGAGTCAGCACAGATCGACCTGCTGGTCAAATATTTGCTAAAAGTCATACGAAAGCATAATTCACAGGCGAAAGTGGCAACAAAACTTACTCTTTTGGTCGTTGATTTGGTGAGAGTCATACGAAAGTGTGTAAGTGCTAATGAAGTTTGCTATATCTGCAAAGGTAAGTGGGTATTTGTCTCCAGAATACCTGCTTCGTCTAAGAAAGAGAGACAAAAGTCAAGATACCTAATATCGTTGTCAGGAGAAAGGACACTGGAATTCAGAGTGCCCTACGAGAAAAGAGAAGAAACAAGACGAAACAGAGAAGAGGGATTCAGAAGAAGAAGAAATTGAAGATGATGAAGAACTTGTGCCAGTAAAGACATGGAAATGGAAAAATTGACAGTGTGAGCCGATGCGTTGGCCCTGATGTGAAATTTCATACTACCTTCTAAAAGAGAATAGACCAGAAAGAAAACGTAAGTGTCTCTTGGTCTTGACATTGTATAATAAGGATGGCGTGTTTTGTTTTTACTCACACTTTATGAAATTGTGCTCTTTCACCTCTCTCTATCCCTCTGGATCATGTTTTAGTTAGAATTGAAATGGAAGGATGTTTTCCTTCACGCACGCTCTTTAGGCATGCAAGTCGGTAAACAATAGTCAGTCTATTCATCCATCATTTTGTGTCTTGATGTTTCCTAAATCACACACTGATGCCATAAAATAACGGGTTAAATGGGTTTTGTAGTGTTGGGAGTGGGGGTGTAGGGTGTAGGTGCTAGGCAGAGTTGGTCATTGCAGGTGAGGGCTTAGGTGCTTTCAAAAAACGTTTTCTTCTTCACTCTGTGTTGATGGAATATAATGGGTTTTCTTCACTCTCTGTTGATAGTATATATAAAGGGTTATTTCTTCACTCCGTGTGGATAGTGTATAATGGTTTTCTTCTTCTTCCCTCTGTGGTGTGCGTGTGTGTGTGTGTGTGTGAGTGTTCGCGTACGTTGTGTAGATCGTATATTTTTGGTTGTTTTTTTCTTCTTCCTCCCGAGTGTGGATAGTATATTTGGGGTTTGTATGGGTTAGCGACGTTGTGTGGATAGTATATTTGGGGTTTTTATGCGTTTGCGTACGTTTGTGTCGATAGTATATTTGGGGTTTGTATGCGTTCGCGTACGTTTGTATGGATAGTATATTTGGGGTTTGTATGCGTTCGCGTACGTTTGTGTGGATAGTTTATTTGGGGTTTGTATTATCTCCCTTCTGTGCTGATAGTATATTTGGGGTTTGTTTTTTCCTCTTCCCTCTGTGTGTGTGTGTGTGTGTGTGTATGTGTGTGTGTGCGTATGTCTGCGCGCGTACGTTGTGTGTGTGTGTGTGTGTGTGTGTGTATTGGTCTCTGTTTGTCCCTATAAAACTCACTTTATCCCTATCAGATACACTCTACCTACCTACCTGCAGTAGCGTGTATTCAGGTCAGCCACTTGCAACACTGTTGACATTTATCCCCTAGTGTTCAGTACAGTGACGTCACTGACGCTGGAAATTTCGAGACTATAAATATGGACTTGGGGATTTCCACAGGCTGTAGCTATACATATGTACTAGAGTTCATAAACAGGAACGTCACTCAAGCTGAGGCTATAAAAAGATAGTGGGGTTTTCCAAAGGAATAACCCACAAGTTGTAGTATAAATAGATAGTGGGATTTCATAGGAATGTTAGCTGATTATAGCTATAAATAGATACATGGGTGTTTATCCACGATCGTCACACAAGTTGATATTGTAAGTAGTTACTAATTTTATCCATTTTAGTCTAAACCATTGTAACTTAATTTTCGGGGATATGTTTATTTTCCTTTAAATTCTGGGACAATTTCGTCATTTTAGCGTTACTTTTAGTCACATCCATTTTGTCGTTGAGCATTTCCTTGATTATAGCTATTTATAGCATCATTACAATTATGCAAATTTTTGAACACCCCAGCACAATTTCAGGTCGTAGTAATGCTTTATATATAAATCTCAGGCTTTTACTAGTGTATGTCTGTCTCTGTCTCTGTTGTGCTTGGCCTTCTACCATCATTGTCCCTAGACAGGCCGACCATGTTAAATTCCTCTGTGTGTGTTTGTGTGTGTGTGTTCTATCCCTCTCCTCTGTTCCATTCCCATAGACCCATCAGGTCGGGACCGTATTAAAATAGGGTCCCGACCCTGTTCCATTTTCCCTTGTCGCTCAACAGTCCAACGATTTATTTCCCATGTCAATTTCCCCTTGTCGCTCAACAGTCCCAAAATCTATTTCCCATGTTAATTTCCCCTTGTCGCTCAACAGTCCCAAACTCTATTTCCCATGTTAATTTCCCTTACGCTAGACAGTCCCACGATTTTTCGTCCATGTTAAACTTACATAGTCGCTAGACAGTCCCAGGGTGGTTAATGTTAATTTTCCATTGTCGCTAGACAGTCCCAGGGGTGTTTTTAATGCTAAGTCCCATTGTCGCTAGGGTGTCCCTATTCACTACTTGCAATTTCAACAGGGATCTTTTGTACTAAACCGTCAACGCTAGTAATATAGTCCTACCCAACATGTACCGAGTTAAGCCAGGTAGACATGTCTTAAAACTGTCTACCCAATAATCACGAAAATCCATGTCCATCCATTACACAAACAATATGTCTAAGCGATAAGTACAAAAGTCCATGTCTACTTGATTGCCAAAACACCTGTCGACCTGGCAAACACAGAAATCCGTGTCGACCGGATACACACGAAAATCCATTTCTACCGACTAGCAAGAATAACCATGTCTAACCGATAGGCACGTAAAACTTATGTCCATCCAATATCAACAAAAGCTTTGGTCTATATGAAATGCAGGAAAGCACGTTTCAACTTGACAGACACGAAGTCTCTCATCCACTCAGTCAATGTGCATATAAACCTTCTCGTTTCTCAATCCAATTGTCACGGAAACCAATGTCTACCTGTTACGTCGCCCTCTTAGTGACAGGGATGGTTAACTGGGTTTGGCTGACGTTATCTAGAGAATGACCTTCCTATTATATTCCGGCTGGAGTGAAAGAAGAATGGAATTTCAACAGAGAACTGAGGGAGAATACTGGGAAGAAATAAAGCAATACGAGCCCCCTTTGACAAGAAATAACAAATTTAATCAGAACAAATTGATAATGGCAATTCCAATTCAAGTTATATTATATCAATAGAATTTAACAGGTGTGTCTAATCTGGATTTATTTCATCATCATAACGAGAGGTGAAAAGAGCGCAATGTCCACGACCGATTTGCATCACCTTCCATATCTTTCTTTTTACACGACGACCATATGGTCCCTTCTTTGTTTCACGAGGAAACCACTAATCTCTTTATGCCTCCCCGGAGAAGAGACTAAGTTTCTTCTTCTAGGAAATTTCCAAACTAAAGAAATTCGATTAGGGTCGTCACTTTAAAGTCTGATTGCTCTAAAGCGTACGCCCTAATTTATTCTGCCCAATCGTAGGCAGCGGTCCCTAATTTTCCCCCAAAGAAATAATTCCTTTCATCAGGTTTAGACAGCACAGAATCTGTAAACGACAGTGCGTGACAATTTCCCTTTGAAAAAATGAAAAGTGAACAAAGGTTCCTACCAAGCGGTTAGGGTTGGTAGCTCAAATGTTGACTTTGTAAGGACCGTGGTCAATTTCATTAGGTCGGAATGTTGTCCCTTTGAAGTTTACACTGACATGGGGGGGGGGGGAAGATGAACAAAGAAAGGTAGAAGTGACCCTTCACAAAGACTTTTCTGGCTTAAATGCGAGAGAATTGTAATGCTCAATGCATTCGATCGTAAAATTTTCTGTAATTCAAAATTCGACACTTCACACTACTCGATATACAAAAATGGATGTCTGCACAATAACAACGAAAACTCATGTCAAGCTGACAGGCGCATGAACCCATATTGACCAGATAGTACGAAAATCTGTCTCTCTGATAAGCTTGTAAATTGATGTCTTCAAGATCGCACGAAAGTATGTTTACCTGATTTGTACACACATACACAGACACACTCACGCACGTAAACACACACACACACACACACACACACACACACACCAGTCTATGCAATGTGTATTTCGACGCTTTTGATTAAAACATATTGTTTAAACTTAATCATAACTCAGATCAGTTGTTGTTTTGGTTCCATCAAATTCTAAATATGACTGCGTTTCTCTTTATTGTTATGAAAGCGATTTTGTCTTATTTTGCTACGATAAGAAATTTGCCCATGGAGAGAGAGAGAAAGAGAGAGAGAGAGAGAAGAAAGAGTTCAGGCTCTCATAAGAAAGGGGTGTCACTCCTTACGATGTAGATACGCTTACATCTTAGGGAATATGGCAAGCGGATGTAAGGAATCGCTGTAAGGTAAAACAGCTGTTCTGACTCTCGATGAATGAATTTATTCTGCGTAAGCACACTCTCTATTTATACGCAGTGCTTGTGTGTCCTCTCATTTCGAATCAGAACAAGACCCTCTTTCTTTCCCACGGAAAATGCGTGGATCATCTAGCTTACTTATCAATTAGAGATTTAATAATTTTGATGTTTAGCAACTTCCCACCAAATCTAAATTAATGACCTTTGGATACAGGAGAAATATATTTTTATAGGTTTCTGCACTTGCTCGTAAAGCGCGATGTTTATTAAAATAGTATACAGTTGTAGTAAATTACAGAAACAGATAAAATAAATCTCAATATATTTTAGTGGAAAATTACTTTCAATATAATTTAATGTAAAATTACTTTTAATATAATTTAAAGAAAATTTCAATCTGAATACTTTACTCAAACATTCTGTCCTAATAATATCCTCCGGGTCGTTTGAACCGAATCCTAGAGGCTCGATGGAGGAAAAAATTACATTGATAAAAGAAGGGAAAAGGTGAAAGATCAAAAGTACAATGATAAAATCATTGTTAAGACAGGAGGTACAATTAGAAAATACTATGGAAAAAAAAAACATTGCAATACAGTTAGTAAAGTTCAACAATACAATGAGAAAAACTGCAAAATACTCAGTAAAATGCAAACAATACTATGAGAAGTACATTGCAAAATATTTTTAAAAAAATACAATGAAAAGAGAGTGGCACAACATTAAATAAAAACTGAAAGAATATAATGACCAAAAAGGTTGTAAAATATTTCAACAAAATTCTACGTAATCTACTTCTACGACCACTCCTGTCAGATAAATATATTTTTCTTTTTGTATGTTAGTTGACTCTTTTTGTTATTTTTATATAACGTCAGCAGAACATATTTATGGGTGACTACGGTTATTATTTTGCTTCGGCCAAGTGTGATGAAACGAATTATCATTCTTCTCGATATTATTGGTGTGTGTGTGTGTGTGTGTGTGTGCGATTTGGAATTTTAACGTAGCTTTAGCGTTATCGCAACGATGTCTGCAGTGTGGCAGTTTATAGTGATGTCTAGCACTGGGGCATCATGCCGCAGACATGTAGCATGATGTCCCACCCGGTAAAATTATCCTGACACCAGGTCGACCAGTCCTAACACCAACCTCTTAATGCTGAGCGCCAAACGAGGCAACTGTTAGTACCATTTTTGTAAGTCTTAGGCATGACTCGATCAGGGTTCAAACCCACGACCTCCCAAATCCGAGGAGGACACTCTAACCACTAGGCCACCGGAGCAGTCTATTGTGTGTTGGTAAGCCGATATTGAGTTTATCTTCCTATTGCATACATAATATCAACAAAGAAATAACCAGCAACATTGAAGTAACAATGTTTGCGAAGAGAATGTCAGAATTTGGTGCTAATCAAGATTTAGGAAAGTGAACATTTTAGTATTGTGTTAGTTGTTTTTGTTGTTGTGAGGTTTAAAGCCATTTTCAGCGACAGGCTTATACATGGCGGCCAGTATTCATGGTGGAGAACCCGAGAAAACCCCGGAAAGAACCACCGACCCACGAGAAGCTCCTGGCAAGCTTTCTCACATACCCACATTGGCTGAACCCGAAACTAGAACCCACGCAGACAGAGGTGAGATGGCAGTGATCCGTAATGCAGAGCGCTTTAGACCAATCGGTCACTCGGGGCCCCCAGTGTTGTTTTAGTCCTACCCTAATAACCATGACGTCTGTTTACTTACAATCAAACCTTGTCCTGCGCGTGTATGAAACAGAAATCGTATTTAAACTAACCTAAGAGCTATAAGTGAAAATATCTTTATAATCGTAAAACCGGTTAAGTGTGGTCTAGTGCAAGCGTGAAATTGATGTGTATTACTGACGCTCTATGTGACGTAAGAAAGAGAATGTATCGCCGTTATCGTTTCAAACAAATTTGACTCAGAAGTTGGCCGTATGTTAGCCAATAGCCGCTCATGTCTTATGAGAGCTATGCAACACACAGAGAAAACTCTGTGTCGAGCAATATTTTAGCATACATATATGATAAACATCACAATATCGACTGATGTTGCCAAACCAGGGAAGGAAGCACCTCTTCTGACTGGTTTGAAGGCATTAGAGCCGTATCTAAGGCGTTATCGCCGAGAGAAAATAACGTAAGGTACACAGTCATATGACTCTTGAAAATGTGAGAGAAAACCTCATTGAAATTATCGAACCCCATAGGGATGACAAAATAAAACAGCATCTGCGTCAATATGTTTGAGACGGCTAGGCGGAAATTACAATTCTCCTAAAAGAGGTAAATACGGTCAGACTTTGTGAAAGGTAGCGAAACACATATACATTGTTTTAAAACTGCAGTACGAACTGGTTTGATGTAAAAGCTTAGGTGGCAGAGTCCAGTTTCGTAAATTGGCCCCTCTGCAAATTTCTTAACGTAAGGCTATGGTGTGACTTTTTCAGCTATTATTGTTTACTATTGGAAGATATGGATATGTTTGTGAACTGAGTGTTTCTGGCTTGTGTTGTTCTTGAAATTGATTTCAGGCATGTACACTTTCCACAGTTACTCTGCAGTATGTTGATAGTGAAATACCAATAGTCGGCTATGAAGAAGTGCTAGCCTCCTATAGCAGTAAATACATGGGTTTGGGGCAAGTAGAATATCTCAAAAATGGCTTGGATGACATCTATTTTCAGTTGCATCAGCCTGTTTAGAACAACTGTTGTGCAGAATTGTCATCTAGGAAAAGGCTTGTGTTTGCACTGTGAGCATCACATTGTGTCAAAAATGACCTTCGATCATGAAAATTACATGTAGAAATTTTGGATTGGGGTGCATAAACTTCTTCCGCTATGAACTGCCATTGACTTCTCTGGTCAAGTGGATACTAGTCGTATGCTTTGTTTTAATATAGGTATCCAAAATTATGGTCTTTTTTGACCTCACTTGTGTATTTGATTTTTTCATGACTTTTTATACTAGGTCGCTGATTGCGGCATTACATTTGTACATGAAAACTGCCCCCTGCACACTTAAGGAAAACTAATAATTTTTATTTGTGCAGTCAGCTACATCAGTTATACTTTTCTGTTTCTTTGTGTACATTTAAATAATTTTTAAGCATTAACTTCATTATATTTACTTCCTTTTTCCATATATCACTAGTGTTGTATTTAACACTCCTTGGAGAGGGAGGTAACTGTGTTTTGTACCTCCATGTGAGAATTGTTTGCATCATGACAAAGTAGCATATTTTGGACTTAACGTACTAAATATGGGAACAAAATGGTGACCATAATGTATTGTCTTGCTCTTTCTGTAGTTGTAATGGTTTGCACCCCTATTTTTATAAATATTATTCACATTTCAATACAGACACACGGAAACAATTGGCATGGCATGTCAACATGCATTCTTAAAAGTAATTTAACTCCACAGGAGCAGATAGACTTCAGAGAAATCATACATAAATATACTGTTGTGAATGTTGAATGTCACCAGTGAAACAGTCTTAGAAATAGTGATGCGAATGGCATATTGCTTGCTATATTTTGGTGAAGAGAATGGAAGTTTTAGTACACATGGTTTCTACCTACATGACCCCACTATGAAGTTAACATAAGAGATTCATATCTCACACTTGGGTGATAATAGGAAATGTTTCAGTGTTTTGTATATATCTTGAAATTTCTAAATTCAGTTAACAAAGGGGGAAAAGCTTAAAATTAAGTGGCAGTTTCATGCATTTGACAATACACATATAGTTTCTCCTCTGAAATTCTTATGTTTTCACTGAATGTTAAACGTATATCAATATCACTTGTTTCTTTCCTTTTTGCAGGTCTCAGATTGAATGGTAAAAGATTAGAATTAATCGGTTAGTCATGCTGAAAGAAACAATAGCTTGAATCTCATCCAGATACTCATTCTGATCTAAGTGCACAAGAGAGTGACTTTGACGGACAGATTTTGCTTCCACAGGAGTTGTTTTATGTAAATGCTTAGTAAAAGCAAAGCAGGTGTAATGCTTTTTACCTTGAACTGAAATTTCCACTGTAAATATTTGTTCTATACCTTGTCTTATTTTTACTATGATTTTGTAAATTCCAGAAATCACTGAAGTCAGTTGTAAGTGAACTGGTGTCTGAGAAGACCGTTCTCTGTTAAATTGTATTGAGCAATTGTATATGTATGGTCAATTTCAGTGGCTATGTATCAATGAATTTATTTGATGTATCATGTTGTAAGTTTAACAGGGTCCCACACATTAGTATATCAATATTCCAGCATGGTTTAATGTTAATTGATTAAACTTTGATCTCTCCAGATTAGATGACTATTGTTGTGACTATCCCTCACCTCCCCAAAAAAAACATACAAACTGCTGCTATTAGCATCTCCAGAATGATAATGAAAATTTAGGAACTGCTTCTTTTATATCAGTCTAAATGTACTTCTAAAGCACATTATTTACTTAAATGTGTTTTGTGGTTTTTTTTTTAAGTTTGCTAGAAGAGTTTATAGAAACTTTTCACTTCTGACACTGACAACTAACATAGCATTTCTGTCATTCCCTCCTAACATTGATAACTTCCAAATCTCTTCTTGACATTCATGAAACATTTTAAAGGAATTTTGATTCTGTCCTGATGCTATGGTAGTAAACAAAGACCAAAAGCATTGTAGGTTGCAAACAATTTGAAATCTTGCAAAAAAACACAGGATATCATAACTCACAATGTAAATGATGTAATGCTTTGTGCCACAAAGTAGTCACTTTCTAAAAGCGTAATAACATTTTTAGTTTTGCGCACAAAAAGTTTTCCTTTATACGATTTTACTAGATAATGTCTAAATATGTGATATGTACACAAATTTTGACATAAACCATTGTCATCCAAATTTTTAAGGTGGCAGGGTCCAGTTTCGTAAATTGGCCACTGGCAAATTTCTTAACGTAAGGTTATGGTGTGACTTTGTCAGCTATTATTGTTTACTATTTGAAGATATGGATATATTTGTGAAATGGGTGTTTCTGGCTTGTGTTGTTCTTGAAATTGATTTCAGACATGTACACCTTCCGTAGTTACTTTGCAGTATGTTAATAGAGAAATACCAATAGTCTGCTAGGAAGAAGAGCTAGCCTCCCATAGCAGTAAACACATGGGTTTGGGGCAAGTAGAATATCTCAAAAACAGCTTGGATGACAACTATTTTCAGTTGCATCAGCCTGTTTAGTACAACTGTTTTGCAGAATTGTCATCTAGGAAAAGGGCCTGTGTTTGCACTGTGAGCATCACATTGTGTCAAAAATGACCTTCAGACATGAAAATTGCATGTAGAAATTTTGGGTTGGGGTGCATAAATTTCTTCTGCTATGAACTGCCATTTACTTCTTTGGTCAAGCGGATAATATTCTTATGCTTTGTTTTAATATAGGTATCCAAAAATATGGACCTTTTTGACCTCACTTGTGTGTTTTTTTAAAACTATTTTTTATACTAGGTCGCTGATTGCGGCATTACATTTGTACATAAAAACTGGCCCCTGCCCCCATAGTCTATGGAATGCAAGTTTGGGTCAGTAGGATTGTTCACACTCTCTGTGGTAGAAACCTTACCAGTAGTGATGAATTTTACTGTAGTAGGTATAGAAAAAATTATTGTTATTAAATAAGAAAATAAAAATAGCATAGACTAGATCAGGTTTTGGAAATATTTTGAAATTGATGCACTATCCTTGTAATTATGTAATTAAAAAAACAAAATATGGTATAGCAACAACATACCTGTGTGAGAATTACCACAGTCCAGAAATATTCTTCCTATGAAACAAATTGTATATTCGGCAGTAAACAATACAGGATTGCCTCTAATACTGAAAGAGTTCAGACTGTAAAAGATAAAGCCACTATCATTGAAAAGAAAACTGTAAATGCAGCTGTCATTGACTTGGAGATATTGCTGTTGGACCCATGGGATTCTCTGTGTAGGGCATGGTACTGTATGCATTCGACATGTCAGTGATTTCATGTGTTACTGCAAGAAGAATTCTCACTGGCAATGTATACATTTTTTGCTGGAAACCCTCATAGTCGTAATTGTATTCGTTTCTACTGTGATATTCCTGATGCTGATGTTTCAGAACAGACCCTTTGTAAAGTGTCGAATTTTTAACAAGTAGTGAACCTTAAAGCTGAATGCACTGAACATTGAAATTTTATCAAATTTAAGCCAGAAAAGTCTTTGTGAAGGATCACTTCGACCTTTCTTCCCCCCCCCCCCCATGTCAGTGTTAAATTTGAAAGGCTAGCATCTATGACTTTTTGAGATGTGACCAGGGCATAGCAACGCTGTCCTGAGAAAGTAAACATTTGAGCTACCAACCATAACAGCTTGATAGGAACCCATGTCAAATTTTCATTTTCAAAGGGAAATTGATATGCAACTTAGTTCAGAGATTCTAGGATGTCCAAAATATGTCGAAAGAAATGGTTATCTTGGAAAATTTAGGAACCGCTGCGTACGATTGGTCAGAGTAAATTAAGGCTTACACTTTGGAAGTAATGTGAATATAAATTGACGACCTAGGTCGAAATTCTTTAGTCCGAAAATCCTGAGGGAGGAGAAGTTTGGATCCGAGGAAGCCTAAAAAGAATAGTACTATCCTCGTTAAACAAGAAAAGGGGACCAGGTAGCTGTCTTGTAAGAAAGACAGGGTTTAGTGCTAGGATGCACAATTTCTAAAAGAGAACATCATTAAGATACGCAATTTTATTTTTTCACGTAATTTCCTATTTTTGATTGTTACTTTTATGCAAATGTGTTTGACACGACTAGGATCCATGTTATATATCGTTTATTCAATTTCATTGAAATCTGTTGATGCTATAGTTGTTATGCAATTTATCTCTTTACTTTTACAGTTGCTAGTTCATTGAGAGAATTGACGATTGTGTGCTATCCATATTCTCATATATGTAGGATTTCATGGGGTTTTATGAAATAATTTCCTTTGTCTGTTAGGACGATGCTGATTATCGCGAGTTAACGATATTCGCATATTTATATCTGATTTTGTAAGGTTTAAATAATGCTGTAAGTTAGGGATTGATGTGAGCTAGAATTTTGTGAATTTTATGCAGTAGTAATTAAGCATGTGGTAGTGTAGGTAAAGAGATACGGTAGTGTTAGATACCACTCACGTGCTAATTTATGGTCGGTCGCTGTGAAGCGAGAGTGATGATCAATCAAATTAGGTCAGAATTTATGCAGTGTTCGGATAGTTGTTATGCATTTGAGTAACGTAGGTGAGGGAATTTTGTGTACGTAAAGGAAGTGATACGTATAGAGATTTTGGGGTAATTTTGTCCTTGAAGGATACATCTTTCTGGGAGAGACTGGACAGTCCGAAGTCGGAAGTCCGGAAATAGATGACGTGTTCAGAGTAAGTCCAGAAGAGATGAATTAATCAGAATAGGAATGACTATAGAATAGGAAGACGTGATACACGGGTCACGAGAGCAAGGTGATGCAATCAGTCGTGGACAGTGCGCTCTGATCACTATTCATTATTATGATGAAATAAGTACAAATTAGACACTGCTGTTCTGACTCTCTATGAACGAATTCTATTTAAATAATTATATATATATATATATATATATATATATATATATATATATATATATATATATATATATATATATATATATATATCATACATTCTAGAGATACATCTATAAAGCCTTTATATTTAAAATACACGAAATACGTATAAGATTAACTTTTCCTTCGAGCTTACCAACTTCATACATTTGTATAATTTCTGCCTTTTAGAATATAATATAATACAGATAATTAAATCTCAATTAACTTCATGATAGCCAAAGAGTATAAAATTAAATAGCTGCGATTAATGCAACAGTCATGTTGAAAAAAAATGTATTTCACTAAATTTAAAATAGAATACTAATTTGGAATAGATTACTAAACGTTATTCTTTATTACTTAAAAAATCTTTTATTTCCAAATTAAATCTAAACATGAAGTTGGTAGTGAATTCGTCTTTTCCAATAGTACATGCCATTAATACAAATTAATAACATTCCATTACTTTATAAAATACAATAAATTACATAAAAATGTTGAAAAATCTGAACTTTACCGTTAAAATCTCAAATATTAAAAAGTGACTATTCTTCAAAGAAGTTTACGAACACAGACGATTCTTACCCATAAGGAAAGACAGCTGTTCTGACTCTCGAGGAACTAATTAATTATTCGTAAGACTTCTCTCTATTTATACGCAGTGTTTGTGTGTCCGCACATTACAAATAATAAGTTAAATAAATACTCTCACGGAAAACGCGTTAATCATCTAGCTTACTTATCCATTAGGGATTTAGTAATTTCCCTGTTTAGCAGCTTCCAACCAAATCTAAAATGCTGACCTTTGGATACAAGAGAAATGTATTTTATAGGATTTTGCACTTGATCGTAAAGCGTGATCTTTATTAAAATAGTACACAGTTGTAGTACAGTACAGAAATAAATAAAATTAATCTCAATATATTTTAGTGGAAAATTATTTTCAATATAATTTAATGAAAAATGAATTTTAACATAAATTAGCGAAAATTTCAATCTTCATACCTTTACTCAAAACTTCTGTCCTAATATTATTATCGGTAAGGTAACCAAAGGAATTAAAGACAGATTACAGACGAACCAGGGGGCCCGGAGTGGCCGAGTGGTCTAAAGCGCTATCCGTCACGGATCACTGCCATCTCACCTCTGTCTGCGTGGGTTCGAGTCTCGGGCTCGGCCAATGTGGATATGTGAGAAAGCTTGCCGGTATCTTCTCGTGGGTCGGTGGTTTTATCCGGTGTTTTCCCGGGTTCTTCCTCCACCATAAATACTGGCCGCCATGTATAGCCTATCTTTTGCTGAAAAATGACGTTAAACCCTATAACAACAACAACAACAACAGACGAACCAATTATCTGGTCACAGCGTTAGAACACAGCCCCGATATACATGAAAACACGTGGACTTGATGTGTATGGAAACCCGACAATCACAAAAGCACGTGTCGTCCCAATAAGTAAGAAAACTCAAATCTACATGATATGCTGTTGGAAACATGTCTATCAGATATGCACGGAAACTTGTTGACAAGGTATGCAGAGAAGTATGAGCCAACGATTATGCTTGAAGGCACATGTCTATCGAATAAACAAAACCCATGACACATAATAAGTAAGAAAATCCATGTCGACCCGATTATACACGAAAATCATGACCACCCAATAAGCACGAAAACACATATCTACCAAAAAGGAACGCAAACGCACAGGGACCACGTCAAACCAGCGGGCACATAAAATCATATGGATCCCAAAATCGAAAATCCATGTCCATCCGACAAGCTTGGAAACCTATGTGTTGATCCGAAACGCGTAGAAACTAGATAAGCGTTAAAAAAACAAAAAAAACACATGTTGACCTGACAAAGAAAAAATAATTCAACGTTATAATAAAAAAAAGCATGTGTTGACTCGATTAAAATGGAAACTTATGTTCGCACAGCACAGAGAAATGATTCAATGAAAATGAAACGAACAGTACACAAATGAAGGAATCTTGGTACACCTAATTTTCTTCCCCAGTAAATTATCTAAATCCTAGCTTTATCATGGCAAGTTATATAACAATAACCTAATCCTAACCCCAGTAGATTATCTAAATCCTAGCTTTATCATGGCAAGTCATATCACAATAACCTAATCCTAACCCCAGTAGATTATCTAAATTCTAGTTTTATCATGGCAAGTTATATATCCATAACTTAATCACAAACCCAGTAAAGTATTTAACTCGAAGTTGTATAATGGTAAATTAGATCTTGAATTTTTGTTATTTACTCTTCTATATATTTATATACTTTTTATAAAAGGACTTCATAATGCATTACATTCAATATACTCTGTAGAATGACTTCATAATGCATTACATTCTATAGACTCTATAGGATGACTTTATAATACATTACGTTACTCTATAGTATGACTTCATAATGCATTACATTCTATAGACTCTATAGGATGACTTCATAATGCATTACATTCAATATACTCTATAGAATGACTTCATAATGCATTACATTCTATAGACTCTATAGGATGACTTCATAATGCATTACATTCAATATACTCTATAGAATGACTTCATAATGCATTACATTCTATAGACTCTATAGGATGACTTTATAATACATTACGTTACTCTATAGAATGACTTCATAATGCATTACACATGACAGACTAAAGAATGACTTAATAATTGCATTACAATTTATCGGCTTTATAAGATGACATCATAAAGTATTATAAATGATACCTATGGAATGACTTCATAATGCATTACAAATGATAGACTCTATGGAATGACTTCATAATGCATTACAATTGATAGACGGTGGAATGACTTCATAATGCATTACAATTGATAGACTTTATGGAATGACTTCATAATGCATTACAGTTGATAGACTTTATGGAATGACTTCATAATGCATTACAATTGATATCCTTTTTAAACTGATTTTATTGGATTATGATGAGAAAATTACGTCTTTGAATCGAAATAATATAAAATCAAATATACATCAAAATAATGAACAATAAACAGTGTTTATTTTAATAATTTGTGCTCACTTTTGTTTCAGTAGGAGTTTTTGCAGGATGACCACACCTGTGCATTTGTACACAAAATCCGTAAGTTTGTAGATTATAGTACAGATAGCACGTCTAGACGTTCAATTAACTGACCTCATATGTAGATGATAACCTTCACGTAAACAATGCAGAGAGGATGTCAACAAGTTCAAATGACTGCCCTGATATGCAGATGATAGCCTACATGTAGACAATGTAAATGGCAATATATATATAGAGAGAGAGAGAGAGAGAGAGAGAGAGAGAGAGACCCCGTC
Organism: Sinohyriopsis cumingii; assembly: GCA_028554795.2. Classification (NCBI taxonomy): domain Eukaryota; kingdom Metazoa; phylum Mollusca; class Bivalvia; order Unionida; family Unionidae; genus Sinohyriopsis; species Sinohyriopsis cumingii. The sequence continues at coordinate 33,609,476 of CM068836.1, forward strand.
CCACGGATTTCAGCTCTTTTTATTGTTTTGGCTTACATCCTAAAAAAATTAATAGCTGACAACTACATGTTTGCCCCCTCCTCCTTCCCCCGAAAATAATTCTGCGGGCGCCCATGTTCAGTTGTAACCAGGAAATAACGAGTAAAACTTTATATTATATATAAAATGGCAAGCGTTAGTCTGCATTTACCTATAACACCATAACAACTTCATCGTCCTATTCCAGAGTGCCTGTGTCAAACGTCCTGTTCCAGAAAACCGATGTAAACCCAATACGCACAAAAATCAATGTCAACCCTTTAGGCAAGTAAATCCACGTCGGGCCAATGAGCACTAAAACACATATAAAGCTGATGCGCACAGAAAACCATGTATATCAAATAACCACGGAAACCCATGGCAACCCAAAAGACACCCAAATCATATCGACCAAAAAGCAGAAAATCCCCTATTGACCTGCAAAGTACTGAACCACAAATCAACCCTATAGGCACGAATGTAGACCCTAAAGGTGGTAATGAAAATTGGTATGGACCCAAAAAAGTACAAAAAAATTAAGTCGACCCAAAATGTTGGAAAACCGATGTTGACTCAATGATCATTCGATCGTCTATGTAACACTTTGATAATCAAGCTGGATCAAGCTCCAGTACTTGCAAGTTGTATGTTTCAAGCCCAAATGCCGCCGTTACGTGCAAAAAGTCGTATATGACAAATCATCTGAATAATATTGAATCTTGAAAGATATTAGTCCTAAACATCGAGGGTTCCATTAAAACCAGATAATTTCGACGTGTCGTCACATTATGAGTCATGTAAGTTAAAATTTAAAAGATACAGCGTTGCGAATTAAATCCCAAATAAATCATAAATGCTCGTGGACTTGTTTTGATTAAAACACTACTTTTGGATTATTGAGAAATCAGGTCATTCAGAAATATTCTGGATTTCATCATTATGTACAAGACTTTGTCGGTTATTAACGTGATTCTTCATGTCAAACACACCCGAGGCAAGTTCAATATTCTGCCACGTGGCCCCCGAGTATGCTGAAGACATAAATGAGTTATTCGCGTGAATACCGCCAAACAGCTGTGATCGAATAATAGTTCAGCTGTAAAAAAAAAAAAAAAAAAAAAAAAAAATCGCAGAGACGCTAGTGCGATCTCAAGTGTGTGTGATTCCCTAGTTGTAACAGGTTTAGAAAAAGTCGTACTGAATTCTGGTTTCGTTGACGAGATTGTCATCATCGAGGTAGCGCGTTGGGTTGTATTTACAACAACCTGTTGCATCACAGATTTCGTGTAGCACACACAGCATCTCAAATCGTTTCAGAACTCATCATCTGTATATGAACTTCGTCCTTCGTATACATCATTGAACAACGTCATGCATCAGCATACGATATGTATTTATGTCCATGATGTCAACTGGTGAGCAGTTGGTGACAATCAATGTAGCTTCATTAATAATTTCTCTTGCGACTGTTCCCAATCAATGCGCGAGGTCGTTAGGGTCACACAGTCCACCAAGACCCTATCCTCGTTTTGGTTGTTGCATTTGTTGACTTTTTATTCGTTCGTCTATCTTTTTGTATTGTTCTCAAAGTAAATACCCGCCTATATAGTTCTACGCCCAGTGAGGATGGAGTTGATATACGTTAGATATTGCTGGTACCACCTAGTTTGTTCCTCTTCATCTGGTGAGGGTGCAACAGTTCTCCTTTTCCTCTTTGGTTGGAGGTGTGGATAGAGGTACAGGTGATACAAGCTTTTGTCGTCTACACTGCTGCTCCAGCCACCTATTTTGTTCATCATCAGAGGTGGGTGAAAAGGGCCTTTTTCACGTTAAAATGGTGTCGGTATATCTCTTGGTGGTGTTTGTCTTTTCTGATAATAACATTGTCGTTCAGCTTCAAAATGTGGTCGAAATTAGCAAAAATGTAATTTCGTTTGGTCTGGCGTTTTCCATTTTGCCTGTGAGTTAGACCTTTTACTTTGGGGGGGGGGGTATATGATTATCCAGGTTTTGCTGGTGGAGGAACAGGTAGCTCTTTGCTTTGGGGCACACGTGCAGCACGTTTTAGAATTGGGTTTTTTTTTTATTTGTGTAGCTGCTGTTGTTTTTGCTGTAAATATTTTTCTTGTTGTCTTGGCAATTTCTGGTTGTGTTACAGTGCCATATTTTCTCTGCAGATTTTCATCTTCTTGGCTCTCCCTGCTCATAAATGCCTTAAACGTTTGTAAAAAAATGACTTCACCGAGTACTGGAACATTGCTTCTTTCCAGCAAAATTCCTAAATACTATTTTAGGCCATTGAACGTCCATGTGTTTATCATATGCCTTTGATGGCATCTTTATTATGTGCTCTTTCCAATGTCGATCTTCGATCTATTTTCGCCCCATTTTTTTCATCAAACATTTTATCCGAACATCTATCACACATTTCATCTCAAAACTGAGTGTAAGCCACATTGATGTTGTCACGTTTGTTTGTTTAAATCTTCCCATTTAGAAAATATGAATTACAGTACAAACAGTCAAAATAGGCTTTAGGAGGGATGGAGTAAATCAATGCCACATACCCCTTCGCTTTTCATATCGGTGTGTGCGTGCGTGCGTATAAAAATTAAGTTGTGTTAGACGTCACTGTTCTGTGCGTAGTTTAACAGTTCTAAGACTCTCTTACATGAGCGCACTTTGATATAGTTTCAATGACTGTACAAGGGTTCCTTTACAAAACCTCGTTCTGCTTAAAGGAGACCAGAAATCAATGGAAATATAGAGTAATAATAAAAGCCCTATAGAAGTAATATATGATAATAATATTATAAGTTTCAAATCCTGAAAAGGTTAGCCTTCATGATTAGACTGCAGTATTAGTAAGCACTGTTCTTTAAACCTCATGAACCATACCCTTGTTCTGACACTCAGGCAAGGCTAGGTGATTTGAAACTCTTGGATATAATTTTCACTTACTATTTCAATGTATAGCCTTAAAGGAGACCAGAAACAAAAGGAGATAAAGAATAATAATAAAAGCACTATAGAAGAAAACCTTATTCTGAAGTATGATCTGCGAACATAATGCCAATATTTAAATATTGGCATATCTTCCAATAGCTGAATTTCCGTGACCTCGTATGCAAAATTTCCGCGCTTATGCGGTTACTTTCGTGGTGTAACGTCATAGAATGGACTCCAGTATTCCGACTGGAAGTTGCAATGCCGTTTTGCGTTTCTTACAGGTGTAATAGCACATTAAGAGAAGCCTGTGAACAACGTATTTTTTTTCTCCAAAAGGCATAAAGAAAGTATGGATACATTATTACAAGCGAGTCGATTTCAAAGCAACACGATACATACATTTCTGAAAGGAATGTTACGAGAGGGATCCTGAAAAAATGGCAGCTCTAGGATACGCAAATGCTAGGCCTAGACTAAAAGTTGTCGCTGTTCCAGACATACCGTTGGATATTTTAAATACTGGGAAAAGTGTTAAACGTGTGAGTTACGAAAAGAGGCAGAAAGCCGAGTAAGTGACTACAAAATGCAACAATCAAGTCACAGATCTTTGATCTACACCAGCAAGGCTAAAAAAAATCTGATAGCGCGACACCCGGGGCCTCTCTAATTTTAGTTCGGGCCCATTTTGTATTCAAAGTGAGGTGCCCGTCGGGCTTATCGAAAAAAAAATACTTTGCCTGATGAAACTTTGATGGCGCTGATGATATGAGTAAATGTATTTGCAAGATGTTGACACAGATGCCTTAACACGACACAATCTAAATCAAATCACCACTCTCCTAGGTGAAATTGAGATCTGATTTTAATCAAATGGAATCTTTGCATCAAATAAGATTCTAAACACCTGATACGATCGTGTTTCGCGAAAACACAATTTTCAGTAATCTTAAAAAAGAAATTTAAAAAAAAAACTTTTTCAGCAAACTGTGACTAAACTGCATACTAGCTAAAGGTTAGACTTAAGTATACAAGCATAAAGCTGGTGTGTATAATTAACAGTTAATCTTTATCCTTGCATATATCGTGTGAAAATGACTGCCCCTCGGACATACTTCAAAGAAACTGTGTTCTACAGTGTGTATATGTAAACATCAGCAACTGATTGGTAAATAAACGATGTCTTATTTTGTTGTAACATAGCCTATGACTTCATTTTAACGGTTCAAATCTGCAGTCACAGTTACCGTACATGTGGCAACTGTTTTCCCACATTTTATGTCCCACCTTATTCCCTTAGGTTTAAGTCTTAAGGCACGTAACAATGTTTACTGAATAAAATATTTATTCTGCCTTAGTTCTTTTGGGGCACATTTACTGCATGGCATATTTTGTTTCATTCCTTTTTTTAATTTAATCATGGGAATTAAATTTTACATATGTGGTAGAGGAATGTCAGGTGTCAAATGGCAGGGTTTCTTTGGCGGAAATGGAGATAGATGCGATGTTGTTTGCAGGGAAAATTACGCCTCATTTACAGTGATCATTCATGGGATTTAAGGTAATTGGTGATAGTTTTATTTTCTTAATTTTTTAAAACTACAATTCTGTTGTAGTGGTTAACAAAATATGAAATTTACATGAATAATGTTTAATCTTAACATTTTATTTACTGAAGGGTATATCAGCCAACTCTACTAGTTTTTCATTTGCAGCTTGATTTATTATTTTACTAATTTTTGCAGGCATAACTTCAGTACTGGGTACATTTACTGGTCATGGTTTTCTTCGTACTAATGGAGCTAGCCTTTCTTTGATTGCTGAAAATGCTTTAACAGCAACATTAGCAACAGCACCAATACCTTTATCGCGAACAGTTTCAATTGCTTTCATCCCTAATTGTTCTGCAATCGATATTACTTTTGGAGCTATTCTCTTAAATAAACCCTGAACAACATCACCAAGTCCATCTCCGAAGATCGCTTTGTAAATTGGCAATCGTGATTTTACTACCCTAACATATACACGCCCACGTTGTGCATTATGTATGATCATTTTTAAATTACATGCTGATTAATTAATTGTTTTCAGTCGCTGTAATAATCATCGACAATTTCATTAATGAGAGAATGATAAACATTACGATACATAACACCGCCTGTAAATAATCTTCGACACATATCAGATATTCATTAAGAATTTCTGGAGAATTATTTCCTGCGCGTTTTCCTCCGATCAAAACTTCTAGTCGGTCAACATCGGCGAGAACACAGGACAAATAATAAAGCCGCTTCCTGTTTCTGGACCAAATATTTATCATAAGCTTCATCAACTACTTCTTCTGCTGTAGGTTCTCATACTTCCTCACTTGTTATTTGGACTGTTTGCTTTGATTGCTGTTATCCCATCAATAAATTCAATATATTTTGGATCATCATTTTTGATATTTTCAGTTTCATGGAATGCTTTATAAATCCACTTGCACCAGGTTTTACAATTTACATATTTATTAGCGTACTCAGGTTTCAGAAATACTTTTCTATTATCATAACTGTGCACGGCAAGTGCAGGTAATCTTACCTCTTCAATTCTTTTTATGTAGGAAATATTCATCTCGGAAAAATTTATCATTTGATTTAGTCCCGATCCCTGCTTGTTTTGGTTCTGGTTCTTTTACAACAGCAGTTTCATGTTCTTCTTCACCTTCAAGTTCTTCTTCAAGTTGAGAAGCAGCTATTTCAGTTGGAAGCTCACGTAAAATCTTTTTTATGTTTGTCTAGTTCATTTTGCTATCTTTTCAGTTTGCTCAGCAGTTTGTTTTAACGTTGAAAGAAGAACTTCAGTAGCTTCTGAGACTCTTTCAGTGATCTTTCTGATAGGTTTAAATAATTTTTCTGTACCTTCTGCATATTATACTTGTGATTCTTCATGTTCTTGAAGATTTTGTCTAAAAGCATCACGAACAGGCAAAACGTTTGATCGCTTCTAATCTTTATCTAGCTAATCTAGTTGTATAAGATTCCGTACCGGTGTCATTATTGATATAATAATGATCTAATTATAGCAGCAGAGGAGGCGCGACCTCTATAAAACGTCAGGTGGGTAAACGAATATACACATGCAGATTTAGAAAAACACGAACGACAAAGAAAAGTAACCAAAAACTAACCCAATTAGAGAAACTCTCGGTAAAGTTAGAGGCTTTGGTTTAGCGTTATTACGCTTATATTTTTCATTTTTTCGTATGAGGTTTTACTTTTCAAAATGACGTTTCAGCAAAAGGTCTGTTCACCCTCTCTGAAGCTTCTCTTGGCAACATGCTCTATTATGTTTATTCAGATCTAGATTATATTTTGTATTCTTATGATTTTTCTAAACAACTGTGTTAACATAATTGAAACTGTTGTAACTGGATAACACTTACGGTTGTTTTGTTCCCGAAGAGTTATTTCTCTTTCATGCAATAGAGTACCTGGTTCTGTTCTGGTCAAATTGACAATCTAACATCGTTCTCTATGACAGTGTGTGACACACATGCTGAGGCAGGAAGAAAAGTATAAATATTTCATCAAACATTAACATTGAGGTCTATGGAAAAAACAATTCGTACCCTGATACCATATGGCATACTCTTACTCCGTCTCTATTGTCTGCTTGTGCGATAAGTCATATTTATTGAAAGGGAAAATTTAACTAAACAATAAATACAATCTTTGAAATTACATGTGGGCAAGGACGATGTCGTTATCAAAACAGGCGAGTAGTGCTTTGTTTTGCGTGCGCACGCGCACGCGAGAGAGAGCAGTTCACACCGAATAATACGTAGGTATTATGCGTTATCTCAGTCTGTCTAAAGAGGCTCACAACAATTATGAATAATCCCTCTCAGAAATTTCACTTTCCGTTTGGAACTCTGTCATTGGACTTAAAAAAAGAGTCAAGGTCTCAAGACTTTAGAACGCGGCTTAAAAAATCTGCCGTTAAGCAAAACGTTATCACTTTTTATCACCGGTTTAGACCCTCTCTCCCATTCTAGCATAATAGTTCTACCATCAGGCACCCCCCCCCCCCCCGATTCATTGGGGAAACCATACAGCATTGAAACTTTCCATTTGCAAGATCAGTATGGATAGTGATCAATCAACAGGATCTCACACATATGTTGTAATGTTAAGGAAGAGCTTATATAATACGAGGAATAAAACAGGACATAATGGTTTATTCACGTGGCATATAGCATCTCAGCAAGGTGTTTCTGCGCAAAGGCATATTTTCATTGTTTTTCAAAATAATGAACGAGTAAACTAGCAAGAAGAAAGTCCAATGATATTTGACAAACTTGGAGTTTCTGAAGTTTCACTGAGGATAAATGGACATCAAGAACCAGCTGAAGTATATTATTAAATTTTGAATTAAATCATGTAGCACGTGCATAGCATCGGTTAATGACACTTATCGGACGTGATCGAAATATAGATACTGGTTTACAAATATCACAACTAGATTTTACAAAATCTGTATCCGATTTATTACTTTTCGCTGGAACATCTTGATTTATTTAGACTTTCTGTCGTTGATATTTACTTTCGACCTCGCTTAAATAGATATGCTGGAGCTGTTCCTAATTAAAGAGCAGTTGCTGTTATAGTCGGCGATAAAGCAATGTTGCTTGAAGGTACTGGTGGACAAATGAGAGTTGTTGATGCTCCAGTAGAAAACGTGCAATTAAATCGCTCACGATATTTATAATGTCATATAGTCACGTTAATGTCACTCTGACTTCCGGTCAGGTGAAAAAATTGCAATCAAAACTAGCAAGTAAATGCGGAACAAAAATAAGGTAAAAAATAAATCAAATTTCTAATGGCGGTCCAAACAAATTATTATTAACTAAGACTCAGCTTAAACATTTTAATAAGGCTTTAGCATCAAAAACCGGAGTTCATCTTCATCTTTCTCAGAGTTCCATTGAATACTCAATTAAAACAGGCGGTGTATTTCCACTTCTTGTGGCTATACCAGCGTTAATAGCCGCTGCAGCTCCAGCTGTATCAAAAGCAGCTGCACTTGGTGCTGTTGGAACCGCCGTTGGAATGGTATTAAAGAAAGCAATAGGACAGGGATTTTAAAAACATGTGAGAGGCCTAAGATTAACAGGAACCCTTATTGGTACGGAAAAGGTCTGAGACATCCAAGAACACTTCGTTAATTATTCCAATGTCAAATTTGGATTTACTTGATGCTGCAAAAACAAATTAAATATAAACAAAATTAGAGGTGTTTTTATGCATGATCAGTTACCTTTCAAACCAAACAATGTTGAAACATGCATTATTAATCTCGATAATAGTTCTGGTCTAGGAACTCATTGAGTGGCATACACAACTGATCCACGTGGAATTGTTTATTTCGATTCGTATGGGTTGGCTCCACCAAAAGAATTTATAAATTACGTAAACACAATAAAACTCCAATTTGATATTCAACATTACCGGAAAAGAATCCAAAATAGCTATAACAGTTTACGAACCAAATGTATCAGCTGCAATTGAAATATATTCTGCAGATTACGTTGTAGATATTTATAAATCATTAATTAGATCTGTTTAAGGTTGGCCTGAAGTTTCTCCAGAGTGTAAAGGATCGCTAGAACCAAAGCTAAATTATTTTTTACAAATGAGAAAAAGTTTCTAACAACTCCAGAATATCGAAAAGGATTCCCGTGGTACAAAACTTATTGATTTAGAAGAACGTTTTTATTTTGCAACCAAAGAAGGGGGGAAACCCAATCATTGATGAAAATGATACTAAAATGTATTTTTTCGAAGATATTAGGTCCGAGCACTCTTAATCATTTTCAGGTCTTCAAAATATGTTTTCTTATCTATATCAGTATTATGATGCTGATATAAAACAGCAGGTCATTGAAACAATACAACATATAAACCAGGTTACACCAGGCCTTGAATATATCAATAAAAGTATTGTTGAAGTGGTAAATTTCCATGATGGTGAATTTATTAATCCTCCCTTGAGTATAATAACGCTAAAACATTATTGTCTTAATCATTTTAAAATAATCGAGGCATATCTACTGAAATGCGTGATACCAGGACTTAACGCAGATGAGCTACAAAAATCACGTAATGATCTTATCAAGAAAAATTTTCCTAAAATTGTTGAGTCATGGAGAAAAATAGCCACACAAGCATCTCTTCTCACAGAGGCCCCGAGTGGCCGAGTGGTCTAAAGCGCTCTCCGTTACGGATCACTGCCATCTCACCTCTATCTGCGTGGGTTCGAGTCTCGGATTCAGCCAGCGTGGGTATGTGAGAAAGCTTGCCAATAGCTTCTCGTGGGTCGGTGGTTCTTTCCGGGGGTTTTCCAGGGTTCTTCCTCCACCATTAATACTGGCCGCCATGTATAGCCTATCGTGTGCTGAAAAATGGCGTTAAACCCTACAACAACAATAACAACAACAACAAATCTCTTCTCACATAACAATGATCCGTACGGTGGAGGCAGACATATTTCATCAGGAATTGTAAATATAACTTTAACGATCGCAATCAATCTTGTATGTGATGCAATTGATGGCAGTTATCAAACAGATCTTGTAAAATCTAGTAAGGCTCAACAAGGGTATATTTTATATACATTTACATCGCAAATACCTCCTGGATATTTGATTGTACAAGAACCGATCAATCCATTTTATCTACGGTGTCATAATAATTTATTTTCAAGAATACACATCAAACATACTGACCAATCCGGACACTTAATTGATTTACGTTGAGAATTTCTTAATATAAAATTTATATGTAAGATCTCAACGATTTTTGATCTTGCAGAGTGTTTTATAAATTAATTATTTAATCAAGAGGTATTATATGATGTACCAACATGTGAGAGTTTTCATACACGACAAAGAGGTACTTGAAATCGCCATCAGAACAATAACGACACAGTCAATACAGAACAATTTAGTGTTAATATAATTATTGATGAATACAGCAAAGGAGACTTTTTGTTGACGCAAGAACAATTAAATGAACTGCGGCGAGAACATATTATTATGATCACGTGTGATACAGATCAGATTCTGAATTATGCGCATTCCTCCATGAAATTTTATCAACTTAAAAAATATTGTATAATTCTTCAGATTGATGGGTATATTACCATAAACTGAGATAATAAAAAAAATTACATACAGAGTTTTTTTCTCTCAGGTAGAATAAAAGTCAGAGGATAATTAACCACGACATTGCCGTAACTTTCATTTTTTTATCAGTGACGTTGTCAATACTTTCACTTTCGTCACTACTTTCACAATTAAGAGTCACTGACTGCACTTAGTGTCATGATAATGGTTTAGTTATGACAATGGTTCAGTCAAGAATAGTGACATGACATATAATCTTAATTCTAAGGAGGGCACAATACATCTTAATTCTAAGGACGGCATAATATATATACGGAGCCTTCTCTGCGTTCAACAGATTTGTGCAACCCCACCAAAAAAAAATCAACCAGGGAGAGTACAAACGAACACCCACCACACAGTGACATGGTGGGGAGGGTGTTTTTTTTTTTTTTGTCGAAGTTGGAGCAATTAGGGAGGACATTCATAGACGAACCTATGACTGGAATAATGTTTATTACCTTTAGTACTGATCGTGAGATAACTAGTATTAGTGACATAACCGACTGTATTCTTTAGTCGACAGTACTTGTCGATACCATCACGAGATGCTTCATAATTCTTGCTAATAGGATGTCTCACAAATTCTTTTTACTCCATTTATATATAATATAATTTGTTCTAATACTGATTTGTCTAAATCATTATTTTTAAAATCTAGGTAGATAGTCTTTTGCATTTAGGTTTTAATCATAATATCTTTTGAGCTTTCTGTATTATTTACCACCAATTGCACACATAACTGCGTGTTTCTTCTAACTCCAACACCACACTTCAGACATTGTTTAAGTCCTAAACTCCCTCCCCGTAAACTCTGTAAATGATATCTGCATAATTCGCTTGCACAAACTTTGTCACAAGGAGTTATAGATCCTATCATAAGCCATCTGCATTTGTTCTTTGTTTGAATCATTGTTTATTTATTTAATATCAATTTAAATATAAATTTGTCTTAATTATAATATGAACGAATTGGCTGAGATCAAAATTAAGCCTTCTGAAAATAAATGTAATCTTGATAGCGTATCTCCCGACTTACCGATGCGAGCTGTGGTTGATCCGAAGAATAAAAGTTTGATTAATACTTTTCATGAAGCCAAGAAAGAATTTAGCAAGAATGGTGAATATCATTTGTGGTCGACGTTTAAAATCATACCCAACACCGATGGTCTCGATAAAGTCGTCGATGCTACAATGAACGACAAACGAGCGGCAACCATTATTAATTATCTCAACAATCGAAAATATTTTTTCAGAGTAAAGTTTTATGTATTAGCAGAAATAATCAATACTTGGATTTTCAGTGACAAACGTGACCCTGTCCATCATAATGAACCAACTGCCGTATTAAGTAGTAATTCCAAACCAGGAATGATGATTGGTATTGACAAACCGTATTATGAAAAAGTGTATCTTGTAACCAGGGTTATTTATGGAATTTATCCGATAAATGATAAACCCGGCGTTAATAATCTAAAACCGATGAAATTTTCAAAAGTAAATTGTGTAGTCGAACGAGTAAAAGGAACATTTTACAAACGCAATACGTGGAAATGGTTTAACGGATAAAAGACGTACAATAATAAATGAATGGGAAGAAATAACTAAAGATATCGGAGCATCTGTCATAGACGTCGCTGAGCTAGGAAAGAAATTAAAATTTCCAATAATAGTAAGAACAACAACCAGAGAGATTTTATACGAATCAATGTATAAATCAAAAGCTTCGATCGAAATTATTGAACATAAAGCCCATGAGTGGACTAATGTAGTAAAAATATTTCCACGAAATCGAACTGTTAAATTTTACCAAGGAGATACATTTGATTTTATTAATGAAATAAGTAAGAATGATCCTGTATCAGTATGGTTATTTCAAAGTTCAGATAATGGAAATTATGATCAGTTTGTAAGGCCTAATGGCGTTATTTATATTACAGAATCTCTCTAAGAAGAAATGAAACATCTTGCGTCAAAATACACCCATGACCCCGACGATGTCAGGGCTAACTATTACTGTGCAATTATTTTACTGTCAGTTGCTGTTCATTTTGCTAGAGCAAAAAATTCGTGGAAACCAACACGATTGGATTTTCTTGAATAAATACAATGCAGATGTGTCGAATATCGACACGGTGGATTATATAATACTAAATATGATTATATATATGTTATTTCAGTTGATATGTTTGCATGTTATCCGGGAAGTTTTCATGGAATGAGAGAGTGTTCTAAGTATTTTGAGCGATTTGGACATCACACACACGAAATGATCAGATTATTGATTAATGGACATTACCAGATTTTGATTTTACTGGATTCACTTGTATCGAGTCATTTACGTTTGCCGTAAATCTTCATCCGATTTGTGATGTCTGGTTTGGCAAATATTTTTCAGAAAAAAATGTGGACACCAACAGTATTATTGCGGTATATGTTCGATGGAAAAATATTAATATTGTTAACAGTAAGTGAAGTAATTATATCATATCATCCGCAGAATGAAGTTTGGTTACCACAACAAAAGAAATACTGATGATGAAAATCCAGATATAACTGATTTTGAGAATAAAATCGCTAAAGATCTTGGTAGAAAAATAATCGGTAAATTCACCCAAGGAGGATCATATGATGCTGAACTACATTTTATAATTGCTGATACAACGAATAGAAACACATTCATAAGTCGAAGTAATGTTGATTTATCAGATGGAACTAAATTAGGTACAAATACGGGTTATATTGATGGTGAGTCACCGCAATTTACTCATTTAATATATTCAATGTTCGCGCACGTTTCGTTAAATTATTATCAATGAGAAATATAGTTTCTGAGTTTGCTGTCAGAGTCGCTACGGATTCATTTTATATCAATAAAAAATACAGAATTGCTAGAACAACTACATATCGGCACTTATGCATCATGGGGTGAATAGAGAATAAAACAAGAAATATACTTAATTATCCTGAATCAGCCGACGTTGAAATTAAGGGTATTTATTGCCCCCCCCCCCAAAAAAAAAATGAAATATCAAAATTATCATTTGCACCATCGGTATTTGATCCAGTAGCTAGACATAAAACAGTTTATCTCAATGAGCCTGGTGGTTGTTGATCCAGTAGCTAGACATAAAACAGTTTATCTCAATGAGCCTGTTAGTTGTGGTAAAACAACTCGTGTGATCGAATTATTCTTGAACAGTTGTTCAGAAATAGTTATATGAACACCTACACACAGACTCGCAAGAGAAATGAGAGAAAGAAATATTAAATCATGCACTTATCATAAATTCTTTCGATGGAAGGAAGATAAATGGACTCCGGAACGAATGGGAGAAAAAAATATTCCAAGGATTATTGTTTGGGATGAAATATACACTGTTTCATTAGAACCTTTAAAAATATATCTTGATTGGTTATTGACAAAACATACTGCTGTAATAACGTGTGGCGATCATGGTCCACCACCGCTTTTTGCTGGATTGTTTACACAAGAATGGTTAAAGAATTTTGTAGATGATTATGAAGAAATAACTGATGATAATAGATCGCTTGATCCAGAGTTAAGAGAGTCTAAGAAATTAATTAGGCTAAACCGAATAAAGTTCAATGAGAAATAATGCGTGAAATAATTTCAGAAACTTCTATAAACAATTTTTTTTTTGAATTAATGGAGACCAAATAATTTGATACTTCAGTTAGAAAGATAGTTCGTGATACACTTCAACAACAATTATTTATGTTGCATAAAGAAAAAATATAAAATCTACCCGTACCACAGTCCTATCGACCAGTTGATAAGCGATGGCAGACTATCGACATTGATATATACCAGGATCATCAAAAAAACTAAATCTTGCATGAAATGATATTGTCTTAGTTCCTGTCAGTGTTGTTGAGAGCGCGTTAACTATGGACAAAACTCCCTGAAAGCTAGGATACGTAATGACTATTTATTCATCACAAGGATTAACCATCTCTGATACAAATGTTTGGATCGTCGATGATCGTATCGAATGGTCAAACTTAGTTTATCTCGCAGTGTCTCGAGTCAGAAGAATATCTCCACTGCGGAGAAATGTCATGGACTTTACAAAAACCTCTGGCAATAGCGATGTTTATTGACAATGATATAGTAAGAAAAAAAATTAAGCAGTCATAAACAGTGTGACCAAAAAAACGCGACTTTGATCTCGATGCTGAATTTATCATGACATTGAAACAACATCAAAATAATTATTGAACGAGCTGTAAGACAGTAATGTTGTGGCAGTAATCAAATAATAATCCAAGACAAATTACTGTAGACAGAATTAATGGTAATTTTGGTCATAGACACGAAAATGTAACGCTGACCTGTCTTGAATGTAATCGACGTCGATGTGCTAGTTCACAAAAGTGAATGCAGTGGTAATTGTGTGTCTTCAAGAATTACTTGTAATCGCTCGCGTACAAATCCACGCTGAGGAGCAGTTGAATCTAATCTGTAGATTGCAGGTCTACCCGTAGATCTTACCACTCTAGAAATGTTATGTGTCGTAATACACCAAATAGGATCAGTCGTTCATTTTTTTTACCACCTTCAAGTTCACCAGGTTCATATAAATATCTTACAGTAACATTGCATAGTACTGGTCGTTTTGAAAAGTCACGTAGTTGTATTGGTATATGTTTTCTTCTTGTAAATGCATTAATAGTTTTCATGGCAGTTATTCGAGTGATTTCATTATTTTATGCAGCTATCACACTTGGTAATCTTACAACCCAATCGCGGGATCTTATATTTTTCTGAATTGTTTTCTTCGCATATTGATACTCATATCACCGCTCATCAAGTGTTCGATTAAATCATTCAACAATTGTCTGATCAGGATGAACTGCAGTATGTCCTAGTCTAATTTTGACACTGTGTTACTTCATCAACGACGATACTGCACTAATAAATTCTTTGTCAGGATCAACCTGTAATAGTTGTGGCCATCGTAAAAGTAAATTTGTTCAAAAGCAGAAGAAAATTCAGTTGCTGTTTTAGGTCATAATGGTTATGCTTCCTTATATCTACTTGCAACATCAACGACAATTAACGCGTGTTTGTATGTTAATTGATGTCTTCCAATCGTAATGGTATCATGTGGTAAAAATAAAATATCTGCTTGATGAACTTCATTAGGAATGCTGACAACAAAATGTGCATGCTGATATTTTTTAGGTGGTGGTAGGTAATTATTTGCCATATTGCTTGTCGTGCTAACCATTTTCAACAACAGAACGTGTAACATTTGCTGCATCAGCGAGTTTACTAATCGCTGCTCTACCCCTCCAATATCCCCATGGACTATTATAAATTGATTCCATTAATTCAGTTATCAGTTAATTAATTACCGGTTCCAAAAAATAATTTACCTTTCATCGCAGATCTTACCATCCAATTAGCTAATTATTCTCTGAAAGATTTTTTATATAGAATTTAATGCATGAATCAACTCCAAGTCTGCAATATGTCTTTGTTGTAAATCTTTACTTTTATAACCTACATCATGAATATGACATGCTTTATCAATCGGATTTATTAGATATTCACCAGGTCTTGGTTAATCTCGCTCGTGAAGTCGGATATCAAGTCAGGTTCCAGAATCACAATAATTATATGCAGGAAGATGTTTTTCTCCTGGGTTTTTAGCCCATGGAGTTCCTGGTAATTTTTCTAATGAAGTAGCGATATCGACACCAATTTTCCTTGACTTGTCAAGGGAAATAAATTTATATTTATATGTACCACATCTTACACATTTACTTGTAAGTGCACACTTTTCAATTTTTGTTATTATTGTTTTTAATTAACTTGTGGGGGTGGATGCTCTACATCGAACACAATATAGATCCATATTATTCTATTTCTACAACATGGATGTCATTGATTTCTCAGCAACACGAAAACAAGAACCAGTAAAACATATTTCAGCATTACCGAATTCTATCAGAATGATCCTAATAGGTCCATCTGGGTCCGGTAAAGCACAATTATTACTTAATTTGATTATGAGATGGTTAAATTGGGATAAACTGTATTTAGTAGCACCGTCAGTTGAGGACCAGAGATGTTATGCCGTACTTAAAGATTTTAATGAAAACGCAAAGTTATTAAATGAAGATGGCGATAATATTATTAATTTTATCAGAGATATTAACGAGGCACCGTCCGCAGATGAATTAGATGGATTTATGAATAATTTAGTTGTGTATGATGACGTTATGCTTGACAAACAAACAAATCAAGCAAGAATATTTTTTCGTGGAAGGCATACAAATACTGATGCGATTGATGTTACTGAGCGATGTACACAAAAACCTAAAGTCATGAGAGATAATTGTAATGTTTTAGTTGTGTTTAATGGAGTCGACACACATACTCTGAGAAATATTCATCAAACCTTGTGTACTGGAGACGTGGACATGATTAAGTTCAAAAACTTCTTTGCAAAAGCACAATCTGCTGCACACGAATTTATAGCAATAAATTTACACAATCCCAGAACAAGATATCGTGTAGATCTTGATAAGAATTTTGGTTGATATAATAATGATTTAATTACAGCAGCAGAAAGGGTGCGACCTCAATAAAACGTACGGTGGGTCAACGAAAACACCCATACAAATTTAGAAAAACACGAACGACAAAGATAAAGTAACAAAATAAAACTAACCCAATTAGAGAAACTCTCGGTAAAGTTATAGGCTTTGGTTTAGCGTTATTACGCTTATATTGTTCCTCTTTTCAGCAAAAGGTCTGTTCACCCTCTCTGCTGCTAGAGACCAGCTTTTTGTTTAAGCCAGACAGAAAATACAGGTCATACATAATGCATCATTCACAGCTAGTTTTTTTAAATTATATATTTCTGAATAGTGTTCACTAAACCTTAAGCTTCGCCCACCTGGATTACACAATTTGTACCGTTATACCATATACAACTTCGCTTCCCAAAACGGCGTCTGTATGTGCGTGTGTATAAATATTAATTGGTTTGAACATAGTCGTTGGCGTACTTCAACAATTTTTACAGTTTGATGTAGTTTCAATGACTGTACAAGTTTATTTTACAGAGCCTCGTTCTGCTTGAGCGAGAGGGCAAGTTCTAGGGCCAGATGAATGTTCTCAATCATTGAAGCTAGAGCAGCAGACGATCTCATTAAAGCGGACTTTCAATGTTCTACGTCAAGACCGGAAGGCGATCGATTAGGGGTCATATTCTGGTGACATGTGTTATCACCATTATCGCTAATTTTATCAGCCAATCAGATGAAGATTTATATATTCGCGTTTGGGAGACTGAGCAGCATGGACTCGGATCACAATCATTTTTGCTATATATTCTCAACATTTCTTTCTTCTCAGTACTGAGCTTCCCATTGTATCCAAATGGTACTAAATCATATCTTTTTCAAAATTCCCTTGAAAGATGACCTCACGGTGAAGTTCTTGACATAGGTCATTCGACATTTGTTTTTGTTTAGAGGCTGGGCTATAAACAAAACACCATACATGGATCACATATTTCACTACCGGATCATCATCAATTGCTCATTACTCGCTGTGTACTGTCACCGAAGTACAGACAGACAAAATACGATAATGCTCATTTCTAAAGGACAAACAATTAACTTTAAATCAGTACCAAGAATGCCAAAATCTAACTCTTGTCTTACCACCAAAAGGAGACATCAAACAATGCTCTAAAAATTGACTGGGATTAAATTCTTGGGTTCTGAAGGACACACGATACTAATTGTATTGAAAAATGGGAACCTGATTGGAAATGGGTGAGCTTAAAATGAGTATATATGGGTTTGGCTGGCCAGGATTGGTTAATAATGTAAGTTATTTTTAAGAAAAAGAATCTTTTGAGAGATTATCCTAGTTGTAAATAAAAATCATAAAGACGTAATTTCAGTCCCTTTAATAGTCTTGAGTTTGGAACACTTTTTAATGAAATTAGTATGTGTCTCTTTGATGCGGAATTGAAAGCACATGTTTCAAACACATGCAGAAAATGCTGCGGCTCATGTCCTTTTCTCTACACAGAAGCTGACATCCAGGTTTCATCTATGCTGATATATATAGGTGTAACGTCGCCCTCTTAGTAAGAGGGGTGGTTAATTGAGTTCGGCTGGCGTTATCCAGAGGATGACCTCCCTCTATATTATAGCCCGGCGGGAGTGAAAGAAGAATGGAATTTCAACAGAGAAATACTGAGAAGAAATAAAGAATACGAGCCCCTTTTGACAAGAAAATAACAAATTTAATCAGAACAAATTAAAACGGCAATTCCGCTTCAAGTTAGATTATCAAAGTTAAATTTAGCTGGTGAGTCCAATTTGGATTTATGACATCATCATAACGAGAGATGAAGAAAAAAAAAACTGTCTCGTCTTCCTCTCCGAAACTGTTCCTTGTCACTGTTTCTTTCGGGACTTGTGCATCCTAGCACTAAACATGCCTTTCTTTTACACGACCACTTGGTCCCTTCCTTGTTTCACGAGGAAAGCACTAATGTCTTTAGACTTTCCACGGAGTCAACTAAGTTTCCTCTTCTAGGAAATGTACAGACTAAAGAATTTCGACTAGGGTCGTCACTTTAAAGTCAGGTTACTCTAAAGTGTACGCCCTAATTTATTCTACCCAGTCGTAGGCGGTGATCTCTAATCTTTCCCAAAGAAATAATTCCTTTCATCAGATTTAAACAGCTCAAAATCTGTGTACGATAGTGCGCGACAATTTCCCTTTGAAAATATGATAAGTGGACATAGGTTCCTACCAAGTGGTTAGGGTTGGTAGCTCAGATGTTTACTTTCTAAGGACCGTGTTAAGATACCCCGGTCAATATCACTGGGTCGGAATGCTATTACTTTGAAGTTTACACTGACATGGGGGAGATGAACGAAGAAAAGTCGAAGTGACCCTTCACAAAGACTTTCTGGCTTAAATGCGACAAGACTTTAATTGCTCAATGCATTCAACTTTAAATTTTCTGTAATGCAAAATTCTACACTTCACAATAGGTTTGATCATGAGCACTCATAAATTTTAAGTTACAGAATTTTTAATATCATGGTGTTTTATTAGGTTTAATATATGGGAACTAAATTAGTACCGTGAGTCCTGAACCGGAACTAATAATTATTATCTGATTCTGTATGGCTGAAGAGCATCACTGTGTGCCAAATGGTTGATTCACTTTCAGGTTTCTACTGGCTAATTCAAAGGTCACCAGAACACGATCCCAAAGCGGTTACTGTCAAATCTACATGTAGGACAAATGAGATCTGATTTTAAACATAGTGTAGCCATAATGTTACAAGCCTACGATGTAAGCACGTTTCTCGTATGTTGATATGTTAGGGGTGTGTTTGTGTTTGTTATACTACTCATCAACGAATGTTTGTTTTAATCCTCGGCTCATATAAGCTCTGCCTTAACATTACAACATATGTGTGAGATCCTGTTGATTGATCACCATCAATACTAATCAAGCAAACAGAAAGTTTCAATGCTGAATGCTTTCTCCAGTAATTGGGTGGCGGGGTGATGGCATAAATATCGGAACGGGAGAGAAGATCTAAACCTGAAATAAAACGTAATAAATAATAAAGTTTTGCTCCACTGAAGATTTCAAGTTTATAAGCTGCGCTCTGAAGTCGTGAGGCCGTGATTCTATTACATTTTAAAAAAACAAATAAATTTTGTCTTAACATTTTTAAGTCCAATGTCAGAGTTCCAAACGCGAGGTGAAACTTTTGAGAAGGATTATTCATAATTGTTATACGTCCCTTTTAAAAGTTCACATTAAATTCAACGATCGTTGTGATCACCTAAACACCGACCATATCCATCGGAATCCTATATCCGCTCTAAACGTTGTGATAGTAGTTGGGCAACATTGCACAAGCCCGTGTGCACAAACATGCTGAGATATCACATAATATCCACACATTCTTACATGGGAGTTCTCTCGCTAGAAAGCGAGCGAGCGTACAACAAACAAAATCTTCATGGATTTATTAATGAAGATGTTAATTATTCCTCCCCCACCTACGTTACCGGAAAAATGTAACCCCCGCAAGACATGAAATTTGAAGGAGTCGTTAAATGAAGATTGATATTTTTTAATCTCACGGCCTGTAGCTTTGCAAAAAAGTAAAACGTCCATAATGTAGACGCGTAAAACAAAGCACACCCTAATTCTCCCTCAAAAGAATCGTTAATTAGTATAAAGTATACCCATCTCTCTCTCTTTCTCTCTCTGTCTCTGTCTCTGTCTCTCTCTCGTGTACTTTGCTACACAGACGTGTACTTATCTTGCACCACTGTTACCGTATACACGGTTTCTATATTTGAACTTTCAATAAAAAAAGACAACCCATAGAGTGTATCTGTATAGAGATTTAAGGGTCAAAAAATAGGACATGTCAGGAACAAAAGAGGACGTATCACGAACCGTTCAGGAATATATGCAACACTGTTTTGGTGCGTTCTAGAATTTGCACCGCGCCTTCGAAAAGGAAACCTTTGTAAGGAATCCGGACCAAGTGAAATGCAAGAAAGAAGTAGCTGAAATTGATGGCATTATTAATCGTTTCATTTTTATTCCCACCCCACCACCTTTTTGAGATTAATAATAACATCTAGAAATAGTACAGATACGACAGTGACAAGGCCATGACGTACAATTACATGTATTAATCACCAACGTATGCATACATGATGAAGAATACGAATTGTTGTAATTCCCCGTACTATAACAGCTTCACCAGATGAAGTTTTTCCATTGAGAAGGATGGTGGTGTGGTGGTGAAAATAGTAAAATGGGAGAGAGGATCTAATCCGGAGATAAAACGTGATAAGTTTTTTTTTTAAATGTCAAATTCCAACTTGTTTAAGCTTCGTTCTGAAGTCTTGAATCCTTGTCTCTGACAGTTATATTTTAATCATAACTTTTTGTCTTAACATTTATAAGTCTCTGTCAGAGTTCAAAACTTGAAGTGAAACTTTTGAGAGGGATTATTCATAATCGTTATGCGTCCCTTTCGACAGACTGATATGTCACAAGATACCCACATATTCTTCCGTGCGAGCTGTTCTCTCCCCTCCCCCTCTCTCTCTTTCTCGCGCGCGCATGCCAATGAATAATTGTTACTCGCCTGTTTTCTTTTTTTATTTTATTCTTTATTTCAGTAAATATGAATTATAGCACAAACAGCCAAGATTGACTTTAGTAAAGACGGAGTAAGTGTATGCCATACTCTACTTCGCTTCTTGACAATTCGTCTGTATTTGCATGTGTGTAAATAAATAGTAAGTTGTTTGAAAGTAGTCATTGGCGTACTTCAGCAATTTCTACAGTTTGATGTAGTTTCAATGGCTGTACAAGTTTCTTTTACAGAGCCTCGTTCTGCTTAAGCGAGAGGGTAAATTCTACGACCAGATGAATGTTCTCAGCCTTTGAAGCTATAGAAATAAACAATCTGATTAAAATCAGATCTCCACTATCTTACGTGAAGATCGGACAGCGACCGCTTAGGCGTCATGTTATGGTGATGTGTTATCTCTGTCATCGCTGATTTTATCAGCCTATCAGATTAAGTCTTATATTTTCGCATTTGGGAGACTTGATTAGTATGGCTCAAAAGCATCATTGTGTGCAAAGGCGGCAGGGGCCAGATTTTATGTACAAATGTAATGCCGCAATCAGCGACCTAGTATAAAAAAATATATAAAAATTCAAATACACAAGTGAGGTCAAAAAGGTCCAATTTTTGGATAACTATATTAAAACAAAGCATAAGAAAGTATCCACTTGACCAATGAAGTCAGTGGCACTTAAAAGCAGAAGTTTATGAACCCCAACCCCAAATTTCTACCTGCAATTTTCATGTCTGAAGGTCAGTTTTGACACAATGTGATGCTCACAGTGCAAACAAAAGCCCTTTTCCGAGATGACAGTTCTGTAAAATAGCGTGCACGAAACAAGCTGATACAACTGAAAATAGTTGTCATCCAAGCTGGGTTTCTTTATAGATATTCTACTTGCCCCAAACCCACGTGTTTACTGCTATGGGAGACTAGCTCTTCTTCCTAGCCGACTATTGGGGTATTTCACTATCAACATACTGCAAAGTAACTACGGAAGGTGTACATGCATGATATCAATTTCAAGAACAACACAAGCCCGAAACACCCAGTTCACAAATATATGCATATCTTCAAAAAGTAAACAATAATAGCTGAAAACGTCACACCATAGCCTTACGTTAAGAAATTTGCCAGGGGCCAATTTACGAAACTGGATCTTGCCACCAGAACGGATTAATTTACTTTCAGATTTCTAAAAGCTTCATTTCCAATGGCTAATTCAAAGGTCACCAGAACTTGACCCGTAAGCGGTCACTGTCACATCTTCATGTAGGACAGATCAGATCTGATTTTAATCATATTGCAACAATAATAATACAAGCACGTGTCTTGTGTGTTAACATGTATGGGGGTGGGGGTGTACACTACTCATCAACGAACGCCTGTTTTAATCATCAGATCATGTACGCTCTTCCTGAACATGACAGCTCTGGTGGCCTAATGTTTAGAGCGTCAGCCTCGCACGCAGGAGGTCGGGGGTTTGAACCCCAGCCATGTCATACTAAAGAATTATAAAAATGGTACTAACAACTGACTCGCTAGGCGCTCAGCAGTAATAGGTTAGTGTTAGGACTGGTCGGCCTGATGTCAGGATAATGTGACTGGGTGGGAAATCATGCTACATATCAGTAGTGAAGTGGGGCTGTTTAGCCTCAATGGGAATTAGCATTAAAAACACCCCTGGGCCTGTTTAGCCTTAATGGAAATTTAACATGGGAGAAACACCTGGGCCTGTTTAGCCTCAAGGGGAATTTAACATGGGAAAAAAAATAATCTTGGGCCTGTTTAGCCTCAAGGGGAATTTAACATAGGGAATAAATCGTTGGACTGTCTAGGGACAAGGGGAATTGAACAGGGGAATAGAGTTTGGGCCTGTCTAGAGACAAGGGAAATTAACATGGGAAATTGAAACAGGGAGGGGGTCTCTATTTTTTAAAAATAAAAAAATAAAAAATGGGGTAGGCAATTGAAAGTCTATCTCTTTTAGAGAGATTGGAGTGGCCCTGAAAAGGGCCTTTTGGGTGTTATGTTAATATTAAGATATATTAACATAAAGGGCACCGCATTGGTCTTCTTCTTGTCCTTAGGCTGCGCCTGACTGCAGGACCGTAAATCAGGACTCTTTTGAAGCATCCTTGACGCTCCACATATACTCTTCGCATCCACAGACTGGTGTCTGTCCTATGGACAACTGTCCAGTTGGATCGGACATACATTGGTATGTCCGTCCGGAACATCATCGAAGACACAAGCGTGGAAGACTGTACGTCGGTCCACATGTTGAGGCGCCGAGAACAGGTGAATCAATGCAGTGAACTGTACTTATTTATAGGTAGAGGAAGGATTGAAACGGATTGAGTTCATTGACCAATCCAAACGCGCGTTACAAAATTCAGTCAGCCCGCATCCAATCCGAAGAGAGCAGTCTGTGACGTCACGTGGTCTATATAGATTCGCTAGCGCCTGTGCGCAGTCAATTCATGCGACAGTTTTTCAACATGACGGAAACTCAGAAAACGATAAATTGGGGTGCACCAGCAGTGGAGACCACCCAAGGGAACCCGGACTTACTTTCAGAAGAGGTAAATTGGGATTTTGTGGATTTTCTTACCTCGCAAGAATTTGTTCCGGAACCTTCGCCACTTTCTCCTTCATTACCACACGTAGAGAATTTTAGACAGAGACAGAAAGAAGAATTGGAGAAATTTATACAACAGCAAAAGGAAGCGGAACATGCTTTTCTCCTACAGCAACAACAGAAAGAAGAAGAGGTAAGAAAAAAACAGCAACAAGAAGAAGCAGCAGCAAAGAAACAAGGGTGTGAAAATCAAACGGTCACGGTACTGTTAGACATTTTAGCGGAGTTAAGAAGTCTGAAACAAATGTATCAGACTTCTTTATTACGACCGAAGAGAATACGACCTTCCCGAGCTAAACACTCCAACCCTGTGACTAAGACTACCGTGCCACCCTTAGTGATTTCAGCCAAATCATCATCAACAGTACGCAGTCCAGAAGTAGGCCTTGGCCGTGGCACAGGTTTAAGACAGTTAAAGTTGATTGCTTAAACTCACCCCTACACCAAAAAAGGCCCTTTTCAGGGCCACCCACCTCTCTCGAAAAGAGATAGACTTTCAATTGCCAACATACATTCAAACTAAAAAAAAAAAACCATTTTACCCTTATAGTACGTGTGTATGAGTGTGCGTGAGTGTAGGTTCTTATTTTAAAATCAAAACTCAAAGACACTTACCTTTTATACCTAATTTATTCTTTTATAAATATTTACAATCCAATTCACAATTCACAATTCTCAACAGAACACTTTAAAAAGTTCATACACTTCTTTTGTCTCATTGTTTAGTCTCTCTGTTTTTTAAATTTCTTCACCGTCACAGTCTTTTCCTCCTCTTCCTCCTCACTTTCTTCCCTTCTTCTTTTCTTCTCCGGTTTCTTTTTCTTTACCCGGCTGCTTTCTTCCTCTGAAGAATCCCTCTCTTCCTCTGAAGAATCCCTCTCTTCTTCTGAAGAATCCCTCTTTTCTTCTGACTCCTCTTGTTTCTTTTTTGGGCAATCTGGAGACCAATGTCCTTTTTCTTGACAATAATAACAGGTATCTTGACTTTTGTCTTTTCTAGCCCCTTTTTTCTTTTTTGACGGTCTGGACACTCTGAAGACCAATGCCCTTTCTTCTGACAGATAATGCAAGTATCTTGACTTTTATCTTGAAAGGAAGGAGAGTAGTCCGTCGGCTGGTCTGAAGAGAATTTTCGGATGACCCCTCGCAAAGCTCTGATGAAACGTTCGATCTGGGTAGTCTCTTCCATCGTTGTGCTCGGTTTGAGAGTGAAATGAATAGTGAAAGGACAAGACACAAACCCTTTTATATACGCTGGTCTGCTATGACTATAAATTAGTCCATGGTGTTTAAACCTTGCTCATTTGACGTTTTGCTATCAAGATGAAACGATCCAAATCATTTGAGAAGAAAGAAGAAGAAGAAAGTAAGAGGCAGAAACGTGATCTATCGCCTCGTACCAGGGCTGAAGTCTTGGCACAAATTCATGCCAGTGATTTTGAAGAGGACATGAGTGAACCAGAATCCGAACCCTCTAAACAAAGTTCATTACCCTTAGTCAACCCTGAAAAATACTATTCCATTCGAGAGACGGAAAAGCGTCCCTCTAGAAAATTTAGAACCACGGCTTACAAATACACGGTGAAGTTTAAAGATTTCAAATCCGAAATACCGTTAGAGAAAGCAGAAGGGTTCGTCACCGACATGTGGGATTCTTTGCTCACCACACTCAAGCGACAATGTCAACCCAAAGAAGACGATCGCTTGAGACTTTCCATATAACACGACGGTTTGAAATCCCCTGTTTGGATCGAGTTTAGCAGCCCTGCAGAATTGACCGCTTCCAAAGTCATGGACAAGATTCAACACGTGCAACAATCTAATGACCAGTTTGACATCACCGATGGAAAAGCCACACTGGACATGACCCATGTCTCTCCTCCTCAAGGGACCGGACAACGCAATAAGGTGTTACTGGTGAACGGTCTTCGCAGCACCAAAAAGAGTCTCGTCCAAATTCACAATTCTCAAGACCAGATGTGTTTAGCCAGGGCCATCATGGTGGGACGAACCTATGCCAACAAGAACGACACGGCAGAATGGAAAAGAGCCTGGAAAACTATTCGACAATCGGGCAGAGCCAAACAACGAAACGAAGCAGAACTCCTGTTACAACAAGCCGGCTTGCCCAAAGACAAACCCTGTGGCATTCCTGAAATGCAAACATTGCAAGATGTCCTAGCTCCACGCTACACCTTGAAAGTGCACCCTCAAGAAGTGCGCGGACCTCTGTTGTTTCGAGGGAAAGACTTTAAGGATGGAAAATACATTCACCTCTATCATCACGATGAACATTTCGATACCATTACCAGCATCAACCCATTCCTGGGATAGAGTTATTACTGTGAGAAATGTGACTATGGCTATAACAATCGAGAGCAACACAAGCATTGCGGATCGAAATGCTCAGGATGTTTGGCCTCTCCACCCTGTCTGAACGAAGGGCAAGAACTGGTGCATTGTCCAGCTTGTCTGCGCACGTTTGTCAGCCGTGCCTGTTACTAACAACATCTGAAGACGCAAGGTTCACAGCAGAAATGTGCTTGTCAACTGCTGAGATTGTGCTCTACGTGAGGACAAGGCATACGAACCAATAATACCAAGGCACACGTATGTCGAGGAAAGAAACGATGTCACATTTGTCACCACATTGTGGACTTGGAACACCAATGCTACGTGCAAAAGTACCATCCCCAACCAGAGAAAGAGGATGGACACAAGAAGAAAGGCAATTTCATCTTTTTCGATTTTGAATGCATGCAAGAGACCGGCATTCACATTCCTAATTTCTGCGTGGCTCATCGAGCGTGCGAGAAGTGCATTCAAGAACCTATTTTCAGTCATTGCCCTCACTGCAGTAAGATTCCTGGAGGGCGTGAAAAAATCTTTCGAGGACCGAACACGCTAGCCGATTTCGCCCGATGGGTCTTAGACCCCATCGACAAGACGTGGAGCCAAGAGGACATCGAACGTTACGGAGATTGTCATCGTCATGCCACGGTGATGGCTCACAATTTCTCCGGATACGATGGACAGTTTCTTCTCAGACACTATACAGAACATGGCACCGAACGTCCTAAAGTCACTTTGAACGGAGCCAAAATCATTTCCATGCAAGTGGGACAAGTGCAGTTTAAAGATTCGATGAGCTATTTGGCCATGCCTTTGAGTCGAATCCCTAAAACGTTTGGAATGCCAGAATTGGCTAAAGGGTAGTTTCCACACTTTTTCAATACGGAAGCCAATCAACACGCCGTTCTACCCCATTTGCCTGAGGCTCACTATTACGACCCCGACAACATGCGTACCGAACAACGAGAAGCTTTCTACGCTTGGTACCAGGCTCACGCCTCAGACCCTTTTGACTTTCAGGAAGAAATGCTAAAGTATTGTCGTTCCGACGTGGACATTTTACGGCGATGCTGTGCAAAATTTCGAGAACTGTTCATGGAACACGGAGGGGTCAATCCTTTGAAAGAAGCTTGCACCATTGCCAAAGCGTGTTCCTTAGTCTACCGACAACGATTCATGCCTGAAAACACCGTGGCTGTCATCAGTCCTCAAACGACCAACTATGTCAAACGTCAATACTCGGTCAAAGCCCTACGCTGGTTACATTACTTGTGCGACAAGGAAGACAAATGGATTCAGCATGCCCGCAACGGAGGAGGTGAAAAGACCATCGGAACGCATTCAGTCGATGGCTGGGACTTAGAAAACCCCAACATTGTGTACGAGTTTAACGGTTGCTTATTTCACGGATGTCCGGTCTGTTACCCTGACCGCGGCACTAAAAATCAGTTTTTGCAACGATTCATGGAAGACTCGTACCACGCCACTTGTCAGCGACGCCTAAAGTTAGAACAGGAAGGATAACAAGTGGTGGAAATGTGGGAACACGAGTACGATCACCGTTTGAAAACCGATCCCGAGTTTAAACGTCTCGTGGAAAGTTACCAGTTCATGGACCCACTGAACCCGAGGGATAGTTTGTACGTAGGAAGGACCAATGCCACCTGTTTGCTGTACCAAGCCAACGAAGAGAAAGGAGAAGAAATCAAATACTTGGACGTGTGTTCGCTGTATCCCTACGTGTGCAAATATTGTCGCTTTCCTGCAGGGATCCCACAATTGTTCACCGAACACATCGACCTGAAAAACATTCGACAATACGAAGGCTTGATCAAGTGCAAAGTTTTGTCTCCCACGGACTTGTACCACCCCGTACTACCTCACCATTGTCAAGGCAAACTTGATGTTTCCTTTGTGCCGTACTTGTGCTGAAACGTGCAACCATGGTCAGCCTTGTCATCACACCCAGGAAGAACGGGCCTTGACGGGAACATGGGTCAGCATAGAATTGTTCAAAGCTATGGACATGGGATACCAACTGTTAGAAGTGTACGAAATTTGCCACTTTCCCAAGACACAACAATACCACAAGGGTGACCCCACTCAGAAAGGCATTTTCGCAGTATACGTGGATGCCTTTTTGAAACTGAAGCAAGAAGCCAGTGGCTATCCGTCCTGGTGTCACACTCCCGAAGACCAAAAGACATTCAAAGAGAAATACTGGGCACAAGAAGGCATTACATTAGATCACATCGAGAAAAACGAAGGCAGGCGATCGTTTGCCAAAGTGATGTGAAATTGCTTGTGGAGTAAAATGGCACAACGACCGTGTTTACCCAAGACGGAATATTTGACTGAACCTTCCCGCTACTTTCAGATAATTCACGACAGAACCAAATTCATCAAACACGTGGATGTCGTTCGCGAGAATTTGATCTTAGTCAATTACCAAGAAGATCTGGACTTTGTACAAGACGACCCTTTTGGAAATGTCATCATTGCGGCTTACGTGACAGCTCATGCTCGCTTAAAATTGTACGAAGCTTTAGAACTGTTAGGGGAACGCGTCCTGTACTTTGACACGGACAGTTGCATTTACATCCATCACCCGAGTCAACAGCACCCTGACATCGAAGGAGACCGTTTAGGAGCCTGGACAGACGAGCACCCCGACGACAAGATTCTAAGTTTCGTCAGTGGTGGTCCAAAAAATTACGGCTACGAATACCGGGACAAACAAGGAGAAGTGCACACGAAGTGTAAAGTGAAAGGATTGACTCTGAATTATCGTACCAGTCGAGTGGTGAACTTTGACGTATTGAAAGAAGCCTTGCAGTATAGAGAAGATGAACACTTTAAAGTGACCACCTATCAGCCCAACAAAATTGTACGTTTACCCTCCCACCACATCGTCAGTCGACCCTTGGAAAAAGTCTATCAAATCGTGTACCAGAAGCGAGTGCGGTATTGGTCTGTATATAAAAAGGAACCCTAGGCAAGATCGATAGTTCATTGTGACTACCAAGACCAAGCGAACAAGATGAATACTTTCAGAGAAACACAAAACAAGTTCAGAAAGGCACAATTCAAGTTTGGGGCTTCTGAAGTGGAATGCGATTGTGAGCCTTGCGATGGGTACGATGCTGTACGCTGTGACCTTAGCGATGCCGTAAAGCATCATGGGAACTTTGTTCTCACTACCCCTATCATGGAAAGTGATGCTGTGCGTGTCAAACCTGAGGGATGCGAAAGCGATGCCGCTCGTCCTTGTGATGTTTTACCCCAACCCCTTGTATTATACATGTATTTATAAGTCTGTAAGTGGAGCCAGGTAAGCTTTGTTTTTCCAAGTGCCTAAGTTGGCTAATCCTCTTACGTAACCCAGTCTTTGTTTGAGCTCTTGAGTGGAAATCTGGCGGGAATCTTTGTACATGGGAACACGTGACGTAGACAACTTCAAAGAGCCGGAAGCCGACAATGGTAGGCTGGACAGTACATGGGGACACACAGACTGACATTTTTATGATTGACAGTTCGATCAAATGACCAGAGTCCGTCGCCATCCAATCGGGATGCGTTGTAGGTGGGACTTGATTCGAGAAGCTGGAATAAGACTTGTACAAGCCTGAAATTCGTCAGTTGGTGTTTAAGAGTCGCAGTGACACACACTCCGTTAGCCATTCGTAAAAATTGGCGGAATTTAGGAAATTCATGAAATAGCTTCGATCAGGAAGCTTTCGGGGGACGAAAGAATTTCAGAGAATTTCGGGGGACGAGAGAAGTTCAGAGAATTTCGGGTGACGGTGAGAGATACCGAGTGAATTTCGGATGACCTCAAGGGATACCGTCAAGGGTTCCGGATACTAGAAGAGGAACCGGAAGTCAAGATAACGGCAAGGAACAAGGATTATAGAAGAGGAAGCGGAAGTGGAGATCAAGAAAGGAGAAAAAGACAAGGGAACGAAGAGATTTAGATGAGTAGCACTCAAGAAGGGAAAAATCTCCTCACACTGTGAACTCAAATGATGATCAAAGGGATCATTGGGTGAAAGAGAAACATTGATTACTTTAAATTCTTTTAAATTTCATTTATTAAATTGTTATTGTTTAAATTTCATCTTTGTATTTCTTTTAATTTAACTGTCGGCATTGCTGACTGGGGGCTCGTAGCCATAAATATATTTAGTCAATAAATAATATAGTGTCCAGAATTAACCTTCTGAATAAGGACCAGGGGAACTTCTCATAATTCGTTAAAGTCTATAAGAAGAACCCCACCCCTAGACAACCACTACACCCCCACAGTGGGCGCTTCGTCCGGGATATGAATTAGACATATATATTATTTTGGGACTTAAAGTTATTGGTAGAAGTATTAGTGAACAGTGTGAGATATTTTCCATTCTTTGTATTTGAAATTTTGTGATTTTCTCATCTTGTATTTTTATTGTCATATGTGCAGGCTTTGTAGATCTTCCATTCATAGCAGTACGTGTGAAGCAGATATCGAACAAATATCTTACCTGAACGAAACTAGTTGTTGTCGACAGGTAAGTATTTAAACTGGTATTACAAATATCTGTATATTGTTTGAATTTTGAGACAAGGTATCACTTTACATTAGTATAATGGCTACCGAACGACAAATGATAAAGGAATACCGCGCCATGGGGTCGGAAGATCTTGGATACGAGGGAGATCGCCTGGCAACCTTTGTAGAAGAAAGGATCAAGGAATGGAAGGCCGAAAAAGCAGCGGAAAGAGAAGCCCAGAGAGAACTAGCCAAGATAGCAGCGGACCAAGAGTTAGCCAAGATAGCCGCGGACCGAGAAGCCCAGAGAGAACTAGCCAAGATAGCAGCGGACCGAGAAGCCCAGAGAGAACTAGCCAAGATAGCAGCGGACCAAGAGTTAGCCAAGATAGCAGCGGACCGAGACGCCCAGAAAGAGCTGGAGCTAGCCAGACTCGCTCACACTCTGGAGATGGAAAAGGTCAGAGTTGAAGCTAGGACCAACGGACGGGACGACGCCAGTACAAGCTCTGGAACAACCGGCCGACCTTTCATCGACCACCGGGTAGTCCAGATCAACATGTCACGCTTCAATGATAGGGAGGAGGCTATTGACGATTTTCTCGTCCAGTTTGAGAAACTCGCACGCGCTCATCAGGTCCCTGAACAGCACTGGGCCATTAATGTCTCAGCCTTTTTGCAAGGTGCAGCTCGGGAAGTCTACCACGGCTTAACTGCAGAAGAGGCTGATGACTACACTGCCCTCAAGAAGGCGCTTCTCTGCCATTATCGGCTGACCGCCGAGACTTACCGGAAACTTTTCCGGGACTCGGTGAAAAAGGTAACAGAGACCCACTCTCAATTCCACAACCGTGTTCGAGGTTTATTTGAGAAGTGGATGAAAATGGCCGAAGTCGAACGCACGTACGAAGGGCTACGCGAGGTAATACTCAAGGAACATGTCCTGGGTACTTACCGTCGCGAGTTGACAGTTTTCTTAGCAGAAAGAGAACACCGGACGCTCGAAGAGATCGCTAACATGGCGGAGCGATACGAGCAGGCGCACTCGAAGAGTGGAGGTTCCGGGGTTGCTGACCGACCCCGACCCTCTGAGTCGCGTCGTATGGGGGAGGTTGAGCCGGCTGTCCGTAACCGTCAGGGCGACGGGAAGGTCGGAGGGGCACCTACAGGTAGGGCTGCCGCCTATCGACCTGGACAGGCCTCACCCACGAAACCAGGACTTGCAAGTCGGCGAGGGCCGCCGACATGTTTTAATTGCAAGCGCCTGGGGCATTTTGCCAGGGACTGTCCCAAGGGCAGGCAGACCCAGGTGAATGTCGTAGCTAAGAAGGAATGTGTGCCGGAAGCGAGTCGCAACCCAGCCAACCTTGCGGCCGCAACTGTCAATGGTGAAGGCGCCACCATCTTGTATGACACTGGGTGCAGCGTCCCCGCGCTTGTCGACAAGAAATATGTCAAGCCGGAGGACTATACAGGGGAGGTAATAGAAGTTCAGTACGCGAACTGCGCGCGTGACTCATTACCAGTAGCTGTCATTGACCTCGATTCACCATACGTGAAGGGGAAAATTGAAGCTGCTTGCTTGGAGGGGCTATCACATGACGTCATATTGGGTTGCCGTTATGTGTTACCCCAGCCGAACCCCGAAACCTGCACACCTATGCCAGTGAGTGCTGTTGAAACCAGGGCCATGAGTCGACAGCCGAAACAAAAGCCAATCCAAGTTACATCGACACCGGTTAGTAATGTTATTCCAGCGGAGTTAAGGAAGCTGCAACAGGAGGACGCAACTCTGGCGCAGTTGCACAAACACGCAGAAGCGGGAACAGAAAGGGAAACACCGAACGGCGCGGTGAAGTTTGTCTACAAGA
The DNA here is from genome assembly GCA_028554795.2 of Sinohyriopsis cumingii. Classification (NCBI taxonomy): domain Eukaryota; kingdom Metazoa; phylum Mollusca; class Bivalvia; order Unionida; family Unionidae; genus Sinohyriopsis; species Sinohyriopsis cumingii. The sequence goes on from CM068836.1 coordinate 33,642,227, forward strand.
AGGGAATCTTGTATCGCCACGCCAGGAAACACAACGAACACTTCAAGCAAGTCGTCGTGCCAAAGGAAAAGCGTTGCGAAGTACTGAAACTTGCACACGAGAGTCTCATGGGTGGACACATGGGAATTGCTAAGACGCGTGACCGTCTTGTAAAAGAGTTTTACTGGCCAGGGGTCCAGGGAGACGTAAAACGGTTCTGTCTCTCCTGTGACAAATGCCAGAGAATGGCACCGAAAACGGATCAGCGACCCATCCCTTTGGGGAGTACGCCCCTTATCGATGAACCATTTAGACGTGTTGCCATGGATTTAATCGGACCGATAAAACCCGCGTCTGCGCACGGAAATCGATATATTTTAACGGTTGTCGATTATGCTACACGCTATCCGGAGGCCGTTGCGTTGCGTAACATTGACACGGAAACCGTCGCGGAAGCTCTGTTTGCGATCTGGTCAAGAGTCGGAGTGCCCGACGAGATCTTGACCGATCAAGGAACACAATTTATGAGTCGTGTGATGGCGGAGGTGAATCGTCTCATGTCGATTAAACACCTCACGACTACACCGTATCACCCCCAATGTAACGGATTGGTCGAACGGTTTAATGGGACCTTGAAAAACACGCTCAAGAAATTGTGCGAAGGCCGCCCCAAGGATTGGGACCGGTATATTCCGGCCATGCTTTTTGCATACCGGGAAGTACCGCAAGCGAGTTTGGGGTTCTCTCCCTTTGAACTCTTGTACGGGAGAACCGTACGCGGCCCAATCGCCGTACTGAGACAGCTGTGGACAGACGACCACGCTGTAGAGGAAGTACGCACTACCTACCAGTACGTCGCGGACTTGCGCAACAAACTGGAAGAGGTTTGTTCTCTCGCGCAAGAAAATCTCAAACGAGCTAGGGCGCAACAGGCGAAAAATTACAATAAGCGCGCAAAACCACGTCAGTTTGAGGTAGGGGACAAAGTGTTGTTGTTGTTGCCCCAGGAACACAACAAGTTGCAAGTTTCCTGGAGGGGTCCATACGTCGTCACCAAGAAGGTCGGAGGTCAAACCTACCGGATACAGCTACCGACGAAAGAGAAATTGTACCATGCCAATTTGCTCAAGAGGTACCGGGAAAGGGAGACCGCCAGCGATTTTGTTGTCGCAGCGATAGTCACCGAGGATATCGAAGGCGATACGGAAGGTGCTAACACTGTCCCGAGCTGTCCATTAACGAGGGCCGAGACTCCGTCGGACGTGGAGTGTGACCCCATGTTAACTGAAGGGCAGCGGAACGAGATAGAGACCTTGCTGGCCGGATATTCCGACGTGCTAACAGAAAAACCCGGGAGGACGACGCTTGTCGAGTTCGGGTTAAAGATGGTGGACGACCGACCAGTTCAGCGTAAACCCTACCCCTTGCCCCACGCGAAACGACAAGTTGTAAGGGAAGAAATCGAGCAGATGATTGCTCTGGGAGTAATCGAACCTGCCGACTCTCCGTACAGCTCACCAGTAGTCTTAGTGCAGAAGAAGGACGGCACCCATCGGTTCTGCGTCGACTACCGGAAGCTGAATCAGGTGACAGAATTTCAAGTTGAAATGCTACCTGACCCCGAACATATCTTCGCTTCGGTCTCGAAAGCGAAATATTTTTCCAAACTGGATTTGTCCAAGGGGTACTGGCAAATTCCGGTAAGGAAAGAAGACCGACCGAAGCTTGCTTTTGCTACTCCCGACGGGACATACCAATGGTTGGTGATGCCGTTCGGGGTACAAAACGCGCCCAGCGTCTTTACCAGAATGATGCGGAAGTTGTTGGAGCCCTTGCGCGATAGGGGTGTCCACAACTTCATGGATGACCTCTTGTTAGCTACAGAGACATGGGGTGAACACCTCGCTCTGTTAGCTGACGTTTTGGAGCGGCTACGTCAGGAGGGCTTGACAGCCCGCCCTTCCAAATGTCACCTTGGTTTCAGGACATTAGACTATTTAGGACATACCCTGAGCCAAGGCACGCTGTCTCCAGAGAAGTCGAAGGTGGAGCAGTTGAGAAACGCCGCACGCCCCACCACGAAAACGGAAGTGAGGTCATTCCTGGGACTGGCCGGATATTACCGGAGGTATGTCGCTAATTTCAGCGCGATTGCGGGCCCGTTGTCTGACCTAACCAAGAAACGGACCCCGAGTAAGTTCGTTTGGACAGATGCGTGTGAGCACGCATTCCAAACGCTAAAGGATAGACTTACATCCGACGCAGTTGTTCGTCTACCGGACTTGGATAAAGAATTCGTTCTGCGCACCGATGCATGCGACACGGGACTGGGAGCAGTACTGCTCCAGGAGCATGACAAGACGCTTTTTCCTGTCGCATACGGCAGCCGGAAGTTGTCTGCTGCCGAGAAGAATTACTCAGTATCGGAGAGGGAATGTCTCGGAATCGTGTTCGGCATATCACGGTTCGAGCGATACCTATATGGACGTAAGTTCATATTGGAGACCGACCACCAACCACTCGCCTATCTGGCGCAGGCAAAGTTGTCCAATGGTCGATTGATGCGATGGTCGCTGTTTTTACAGCAGTACCAGATGCAGATCAGATACGTGAAAGGATCTGAAAACGTAGGCGCAGATTTCATGAGTAGAAGCGCCGAAATGATATAGATCATTTGTTATATTTTCGTGTTCATACTCAGTTTAGCATTTAGTTCATTTTGCTGATTTTGTTCTTTATATCGTGTAACACTTTTGCTTTTTTAGTTTGAGTGAATAAAATCCTGATTTTATTCTCAAGCGTGGGGGGATGTGATGTTTTACCCCAACCCCTTGTATTATACATGTATTTATAAGTCTGTAAGTGGAGCCAGGTAAGCTTTGTTTTTCCAAGTGCCTAAGTTGGCTAATCCTCTTACGTAACCCAGTCTTTGTTTGAGCTCTTGAGTGGAAATCTGGCGGGAATCTTTGTACATGGGAACACGTGACGTAGACAACTTCAAAGAGCCGGAAGCCGACAATGGTAGGCTGGACAGTACATGGGGACACACAGACTGACATTTTTATGATTGACAGTTCGATCAAATGACCAGAGTCCGTCGCCATCCAATCGGGATGCGTTGTAGGTGGGACTTGATTCGAGAAGCTGGAATAAGACTTGTACAAGCCTGAAATTCGTCAGTTGGTGTTTAAGAGTCGCAGTGACACACACTCCGTTAGCCATTCGTAAAAATTGGCGGAATTTAGGAAATTCATGAAATAGCTTCGATCAGGAAGCTTTCGGGGGACGAAAGAATTTCAGAGAATTTCGGGGGACGAGAGAAGTTCAGAGAATTTCGGGTGACGGTGAGAGATACCGAGTGAATTTCGGATGACCTCAAGGGATACCGTCAAGGGTTCCGGATACTAGAAGAGGAACCGGAAGTCAAGATAACGGCAAGGAACAAGGATTATAGAAGAGGAAGCGGAAGTGGAGATCAAGAAAGGAGAAAAAGACAAGGGAACGAAGAGATTTAGATGAGTAGCACTCAAGAAGGGAAAAATCTCCTCACACTGTGAACTCAAATGATGATCAAAGGGATCATTGGGTGAAAGAGAAACATTGATTACTTTAAATTCTTTTAAATTTCATTTATTAAATTGTTATTGTTTAAATTTCATCTTTGTATTTCTTTTAATTTAACTGTCGGCATTGCTGACTGGGGGCTCGTAGCCATAAATATATTTAGTCAATAAATAATATAGTGTCCAGAATTAACCTTCTGAATAAGGACCAGGGGAACTTCTCATAATTCGTTAAAGTCTATAAGAAGAACCCCACCCCTAGACAACCACTACACCCCCACAGTCCTCTTGGACACTTTACTGGGTTTCGTTTTAAAGGTGAATGTCCACCTTCACGTCTACCCCCTACGGATGTCATCCAGCCCTGAGCAAACTCCTGTCCATGTCACCCAAACCTCATCGAAACGAACCTGTGAAAGACGAATATTCGTTTCCTGTGCGTTTGTCGGAATACTGAGACTTTGAAAATCGTCTTCAATCGTTCAAAGGAAAATGGCCTAAGTATCTGGGAGGACCGACCCCCCAAAGAATTAGCCAGAGCCGGATTTTTCTACTTGGGCGAAGGGGATAAAGTCAAGTGCTTCAGTTGCGGTGTGTCACTTCACCACTGCGAACCGCAAGATTCGGCCTACCTAGAACATCCTCGTTGGTCACCGAATTGTCATTACTTACCCCTAGTGGGACCGAGACATTGAAGTAACTTACCATGTCGTTGAAGAAGAAACCAGATTGGCTAGGAGTCAAATGTTGGACATCACCGAGACCAGTATTTAAACTTCATTTCAAAAACGATATTGAATCATTACCTAAAGAACTGCAAGAGAAGATTTACAAGGAAGTTTGGCAGGGGTTTGCCAGAGTGAAATCTCAATGGGTAACTGTAGAACTTTTGTGCCGAGAAATTCACAAGAGGAAAGTGAAAAAAGTCAACCAGTGTGTTAGATTTCTCTGGGTCAAGTGTGCATTCATCCTATTATATCACTCTAGACCGTTAACATCAAAAGAGTTCAGTGAGATTCTTGGACGTTACCCTGAATGGCAGTGGTCAGAAATTACTCACTATGTGGATTACTTTTGCTCTAGGAGAAGATTGTGAATTGTACGGACTGACCTATTCATGGATACTTTACAAAAGAACATTCGTGCTTTGCCTGTGGAGTTGATAGAACGCATTTACCGAGAGCTGGTCAAAATACAAGTCAAACGTAAAGAACAGTTGCATCCGTTACGTCACCAGATGTTTAACCACTGGCACCTGAATGGTATAAAAGAACTGATTCGTCAGAAATTGTTTCAATGGTCAGACCTTGTTCAATACTTCCAAGCCACCGATGATCCACGTGTTGATAATTTTGGTTACTTCGAGATTCACCTAGTGCAACGCATTAAGGAAGACAAGTTAAAGGATTACCAACATATTTTACGTGGAATCTACTTAGAGGAAGAGGAAAATTCTAATCGAAGTTTGAAGTTTAGGTTACAGTTTGGAGCATTTAGATTCCCCACTGGAGAACGAAGATCTCTGGGTAGAAAGTACGTGTAATGTTTCCGAAACAAAGAGAGCATAAAAACAGGCTGCCATGAAACGACTTTTATCACATGTGATTGAACAGATTCCGTGGAAGGAACTCAATGATCATATTCAAACCGTGGATCATTACCATCAATTATTACAAGAACTGTATCCAATCAATTTGGGTCGACAAGTGGTGTGTGTCTTAGTGACTTGTTTTCTAGGATTTCGTTTACCAGCCGATTCCTTGTGGACTCTTTACGAACAGTACTTACCACCCCAATGGCCTTAAATGGTCACGAAAGACTCCTTTTACTCAAAGCCTCGCGTTTTCATCTGGATACTTCTCGACGTCAACAGGAAAAAAAAAGGTTCGTCAACTTTTAGCTACCGAAGACGTGTATGACGATGTGTGTGTGAATCTTGTGACTTACACCCCCATTGGACAGATGTCCGTGCCTGGAAAAAAGGGGGCTTTGAGGCTTGGACCCAAGAAGTGGCCCAGTATGCACGAGAGTTGTTTAAGGAAAAAAGTTACTTTTCAACCTGTGTTAGTGACCGTACCAGAAGAAGAAGAACCCGTCACCCAGGACAGGACTGTCAAACAGTTAGGAACTCCTTGGCTGACTCAGGCGTGCGACGATGCCACTCAAACTCCACACGCCTATTTACTCGTCGAATTGAAACCTACGACCCCCGATGATTTGCGATTTCGTACCCACTTGTTTCACCACTGCTGCCAAGACGGAGGGCCTGTCCTGTACACGTCTCCGTCCTCGACTTAATTTCACTCAACAAAAAAATCTATAAACACCTCAGACACTTTTCGTCTGTCTCACAAAGTTTGAACATGACGTCCCTTCAGTATCATCTTCCCGTAAAATCGATTCGTGCCTTGTATGGCATCAGTCGAGAAAAAAATCCACAAATACGGGCTCGTGTCTTAGAAGCTAGTCTCAAAGAAGTCTTACGATGGTTCACGGTGACAGCACGTCAATTACTACAAGGGATCATTCAGATTCCTCATCAAACCAAACGCTTTTTTGATCGAAACAAAGTCGCTTTGACCCAACTGGCCGATCCTCGCATCGACACTCAAACCAAAAAACAAATCATTTTGAAACCTGGAGGGAGCGGTACTCTAGGAGGGGTCATCATTCGCTCTCTTTTAAGATGGGATCTTAATGCTCCCAAACTTCTCCCCAAGAAAAAAGTCAAACGAAGCGCCAAGAAGAAGAAAAAGAGCCACGGTGTCACGACCAAGTCCCCAAGGAGACCCGTGTCTCCAAGAACTTCTCCAGTGGCGGGACCCTCCTCTTATCAGTCACCAGCCCGGAAAAAGAAAAGAAGCCCCCAGAAAAATAAACAGAGAAAAAGTCCCCAGAAAAAGAAAGGCCCACAGAAGAAAACTAGTCGCAAGAGAGGCACTTCGGCCAGGACGCAACCTTACACTCGCAAACCACGACCTGCAACGGCGGTAACCGCGTCTGCGGTAGCCTCAGGTTCATTCACTTCTCCGTTGATGACACCAAGAACTGAAGAGTACTTGGAGACGTTGATTACACCAAGAACTTCTCCGTTGATAACCCCAAGAACTTCTCCAGTGGCAGGTCCCTCCAATTTAGCGGCAGTGGCCGCTGCTCACAAAGTACCTTCTCCCAAAATCAAAGTTCAAGAATGATCGGGCATGTTACAAAGTTTACTGGATTTGTCCAACCAAGAACTGGCTCGATTTAATCCGTTACGTACCCTTGCACGACGTGTCATGCCTGTCCTCAAGTTGATACGACGTAAAGACAACCCGTGGCGACGCGTTCCAGTATAAAAAAGGCCTGTGACCAAGTAGTGGTATCAGTGTTTTTGGTGCTCCTGAAGACTCAAAGATGTCACCCTCCAGAAAACATCCCTTTTCTAAACAACCCCAAGGAAAGTAAAGGAAAGGACTACCTCCTCGTTTAGTCAAACATGGGGACATGTTATCTATCCTGTCCAAAGCTTCTCCACACCTACGAAAAAAACTCATTCAAACGGCCTCCAAAGAGGTTATCGATACCGTGTGCGAATGTTGTTTGAACGTCTTGAAAGGTACGATCCCTTTGTCCAAACACCAGAAACAATGCTTAGGCAAACATCGTCACGTTCTTCGCCAAATGGTTCAAAAGAAAATTCCCATTCGTCAAAAGAAGATGTTGGTCCAACGTGGAGGAATTTTACCCCTCTTGTTAGGTCCATTGCTGAAAGGAGTCTTGAGAACCATGTTGGGATGACTGGTGGGAGCAAGATAAAAAGGCCCTCTGAAGTCCCAAGAGCTCAGAATCGACCCCTGACATCCCATGGAATGACGAAAACTAGCTTTAGTGCCTTACAAACGATGGATGGAAAACCATCGTTGGCAAGAACAACACACCCCGCATTTACCTCCCAATCCCAATTTGAGCGAGATGTCCCAGTTACAACACGAATTGCAGTCCTTGATGGATCGCCAAGATTTGTCCGAAACAGAAAAATCGCAAAAGTACGGTCAACTCTTGCAACGAATGCAACTCTTTCACCAGAAAGCTTTAGACGAAACCGCTCTACCCACTCTGAAAGATTTTAAGACCTTGATGAAAAGTCCAGCACCATCATCACTACCACCACCACCACTACTACCATCCCCAGGGGTCACCAGAGATGCTACCCCACGAAGACCTGAGGAAGAAGATATACGATAAGTGTTTCAAACACCGTCAACAGCTCCCATTTCGAGTAAAATTGCAGCATCCTTGTTGACCCCGTCCCCCACACCCCAACGAGAAGAAATGAAAGCTTGGGTTATAAAGATGATGTCCACTCCTCCTTCGACAGAAGTGAAAAAGAAAGAAGGGAAACCAGAAGTGAAAAAAGAAAAGAAGACCAAAACCATTCCATTGCCACCTCCACCACCACTACCTTCGACTTCTACTCCCGTAGCCCATCGGACACGTAAATCCGTTTCCAAACCACCCTTTCGACCCACCCAAAGTAGCATCACCGAAGAGTGGGTGACTTATTAACACACACACACACACACACACACACACAAAATGGAGCAGGTGTTAGCCAGCATTTACTGCGATCCCTCCCATCCTGCAGGTTACGCAGGAGCTCAAAAATTGTATCGTGCTGCCAAAACTCGACTGAAAAGTCTCCGTTTACCTCAAGTGCAACGATGGTTACAAGAACAAGCTACCTAAACTTTACACAAACCCATTCGACGCAAGTTTTCCAGAAGTCGCACCCGAGTGGAAGGCATCGATCATCAATGGCAAGCCGATTTAGCCGATGTCTCTCATTTAGGCAGCTACAATTGTGGCTACAAATATTTGTTTTGTCTCATCGACATCTTTTCCAAATTTGCCTGGGTCGTACCCTTGACTTCCAAATCGATCAGCGAGTTAGTGCGAGCCCTGCAACGAGTGTTGAAACAAAGCGGTCATCACCCTCTTCGATGGCAAACAGACAAAGGCACCGAATTTCTGAACCAAGCTTTCCAAAAAGAATTAAAGAAACGTGACATTCATTTTTTTACCACCGAGAATCCCGAAACCAAAGCCAGCATCGTGGAACGTTTTCAACGCACTTTGAAACGACGCATGTGGAAATATTTTACGCATCATCACACTCTGAAGTACATCGACATCTTACCGCACCTGGTGCAAGCGTACAACCAATCTTACCATCGAAGCATCGGACGTGCCCCGCACGAGGTGACTCCTGAGAACGAAGTGCTGGTGTCTGAGCGCCTGTTTGGTACGTCCCCGACGAGAGCTGTCCGCAAGAAAAGTGGAGTGTTGGCCGTAGGAGATTGGGTACGCATTGGCAAAACCAAACGCACTTTCGACAAAGGTTACTTACCTAACTGGACGACCGAATTGTTTCGTGTCACTGGACGAGTGCATGGTCGTCATCCTACCGTCTATAAATTGGAAGACATGAACGGAGAAGTGCACAAAGGAAAGTTTTATTTGCCCGAGTTACAACGTGTCACCAAAAAAGAAGACGACGTGTACGACATCGAAAGCATTCTCGAACGCAGAACCCGTAAAGGAGGCAAACGACGTGTCAAAGAAGTCAAAGTACGTTGGAAAGGATACCCACCCAGTTTTGATTCTTCGATCGACGCTTCGCAAGTCATCGACTATAAAAAGAAGTGACTATCATGCCCTTTCACACAGACGCAGCTACTACTGCTACCACTCCTTCACCCAGTTCTTTTCTGCAAGATTTACAGAAACAACCCTTGTGGGTGTGGTGTGGAGAACGTGTGCCTAAAACACAAATCGTCTTTTTCTGCCAAATCTTCGTGGTGTATTGTGTCATCGGGGCAGCCATTGCCAATTTGAGTTTGCAACAAGGAGACAAACAATTGTGGACCATTTTATTAAGCAGTTGCATCGGTTACCTGCTTCCCAATCCCTCCCTGAAATTCTCCTCGAACGGAAACAACGGGAACCTTGTGTCCAGTGCCAGTGTCAGTCACCACTCCAATAACAACAACAACCCTATTTTCGGCGGAGACACTCCTCTGACGTCCAGTAACCCCTCGGACAACCACAGAACTCTGGAATTATGAACAATAACAACCAATTTTACTTAACCTTACTAAGTGACAGTTCCATGGAGGTGTTTCCCAAGAACACGTTGTGCTGTTACACGGCCAAATTATCTCAGGCCATCCAATTAGATCACGAAGCCCATTGGGAAGTGGCTTTAGTAGAAATCATTCACCCGACCCAAGTCCTCAATGTCCTTCCCAATCAAAACTTTTTTGATGTGGAAGTTCATGACGAGCAAATGCAACCAAATATAACATAAAAACCCCTGGCACACAAAATCAAAAGTACACCACCTATCACTTGTTCATTCCCCCAGGCTATTATTTTAGTGGTCAACATTTGGTGAGCACCATTACCTCCAGGTTTAATGTCGTGTTTCTGAAAGCTTTGGAAAGTGTCAAAAAAAGTGTCACTATGGAATACCACAAAGCAGCTCGTCGCTTCTTGACGAAATTTGACGGGAGTAAAATCGTGTCCATTTTATTTTGTCCTGAATTGTTTGACATGTTGGGCGGAGACATGGACATGAGAATGGCCATGATCAAGAAAAACGAATTACCAATCGTTTACGACAACGAGTCTTTTAGCAAGTTATTTCGTGCCCCGGTAGAACTGAACCAAGGACTGAATTTGATGTTTGTGTATTCCGATGTGGTGGAGTATAACGTGGTGGGACACACCTCTGTACCGTTACTGCGTGTCATTCCTTTCAAAGTGGATTCTGCCACGAACGCTGACGAGGAAGGTGGAAACACTTACCACGTTCACCGCGAATTTGTACATCCTCACTATTTGCCCGTCAGCAAGTCTTATTTGGACACGGTCAACATTGCTATAAAAGGAGATCTGGGACAAAATATTCCATTCACCAAAGGAAAAGTCACGGTGAAACTCCATTTTCGAAAACGGTTCTCTCACGATTCGTAAGTCATGTATCCAGTGTACCGAGGGGTTGCTCGACAGCGAGGACACGGTTTAGGAGATATGCTGAAATCAGCCTTTCGTTCGGTGGCCCCAGTCTTGAAACCGATGGTGACACGCGGATTGCACGCCTTGAAAGATGCGGCACTGACACAAGGCAAAGAATTTCTCCAAAATGTCATCATCGACAAACAAAACCCTAAAGAAGACTTCATGAGGGCAGGCAAAAATGTCTTGCTGCAAACGGGCATAGACATTTTGGGCCGACGAGAAACACCTATAAATGCCCTGCACGCTACCGAGTCAGGCATTCAGTAAGGACAAGGCAGAAAGAGACCATGAAGAAAACACCCTTTCACCAGACTTCACACGTCTAAAGCTAGAAAGACAAAGAAAAGAAGAACCGTTCAAGACTTAGACGTTTTCGATTATTGAGAAAGAACAAAATGATGCACCGAGAATCTTGCGCTTGTTCCAAGTCGGAACTGGATCTGTTTGCAATGCCCCCCACCATGATGACCATGCAAGAATCCCAGTGGGTGGAATTTCACCCCGTCTCCTCTTTGACAGCCTCAGCTCCCATCGAGTTTGAAATCAAAGGACAGCCCGAAGATTACATCGATCTGAATAGCAGTTACTTGTACCTGAAAGTCAAAGTTGTCGATGAGGATAATACATCCCTAGATGGTGATGAGGTAATAGCTCCCGTCAACAATTTCATGCATTCCTTGTTCAGTGGAGTGGACTTGTACTTGAATAACAAACTAGTCAGTAGCAGCATAGATACTTACTCTTATCGTACCTACCTGGAAAATCTCTTGACGTACGGAATAGACGCCAAGAACACCCATCTCGATGCCTGTGTGGTATGGGAAGCTGACGATGCGGGCGAATTTGAAACATTCGAAACTGATACAAAAAAAAAACACACAATGCGGGATTTGTAGAACGAAGAGCCAGAATCAAAAGTGAAGATAGTTTAGAACTGATGGATCGTTTGCATTTGGACATGTGGTTGCAAGAGAAATATTTGCTGAACGGGGTGGATGTTCGCCTGAGACTGAATCGTAGCAGTGCCGCTTTCCATTTGATAGGTACTACTGCTTGCAAAACTGTCATCGAGGAAGCCAGGCTCTACGTACGACGCGTGGAAGTGTTACCTAAAGTGGGAAACGACATCAGTCAGACGTTGAGCAGAACGACCGCCAAGTATCCCATACGACGCGTAGAAGTGAAAACCTTCACCATTCCTAGGGGACAACGATCCATGATCGAAGATCATCTGTTTCAAGGACAGTTACCCAAACGTTTAATCCTTGGTATGGTCGAGAATGAAGCCTTCAACGGAGCCTTCAATAAAAATCCTTTCTACTTTCAACCCTTTGGCGTGTCCAAGATCGAAGTCAGTCGCGATGGCAAGATCTTGTGTACCCGACCTTTCGAACCCGACTTTGACAAGAAGAATTACTTGAGGTCGTACTTGTCCCTGTACGAAGCCACGGGACACGTAGGAACCAATACCAGTCACGGCATTACGTACGACGATTATGCAGGAGGCTACGCTTTGTGGCCTTTCGATTTCACTCCAGACCAAGGCAGCGACGAGGGACATTTCCACCCTATAAAATCCGGCCAGATTCGTGTGGAAATTCAGTTTGCAAAACGAGAGCCTGATGTAACGGTGAACGTCATCCTGTATGCAGAATTCGATAATACCATAGAAATCAACAGTTTGAGAGAAGTCATTCTAGATTATTAGAAGCCATGGAAGACTGTTATCCCTCTTTACCTAGTGGAGAAACTTTGGAGATGAAATGTGAGGAGATCGTGGAAGAAGAATCCCAAGACAAAGACGAAGAAGTTGTCATGATGAAGTCAAGATGGCCAGAACAAGAAGCCCATTTAGTCTCCTGTTTTGCCAAACACTTGGTCGAAAAAATGACGGAATTGATCAAAAAAGATTGCTATGGATGTCAAAACGATCATCCCAGTCAAATTCAACACGATAAATGCCTGATGCTGAGTCAAGAAGAAAAATTGGACGAGTATCTGGACGAAGCTTGGAGTCTCATCTCGGACGAAGTCGTGTTGCATCAGTGGTATAAACACTTGCGTGAACATTCTTGTCCACCATTAACCACTCAAGAGATCCATCGTATCGAAGCTCTCCTGAATCAGAGTGAGGAGACGAAACGAAGAAACGGTTATTTGTCAGACATTTTCAAGCAAAAAGTCAGGATCGAATTCATGACTTATTATTACCTGTGAAGAAGAAAAAAACAACACAAATGGATACCTGTGAACTTTATTACCTTTTGAACCACAGTTCGTATACGGCTTCTTGGAATCCTGTTGTCTGTGCTAAAGATGAACTCCCTCATCGCAAACCTCAAGACCATCTAGCTTATGTCATCAACACGGACGACAGTCATCTCCCAGGAACCCACTGGGTAGCCGTCTACTTTCCTCAAGAAGGATGTGTGGAATATTTCGATTCGTACGGATTGCCCCCTTTGGAAGACGATATCATTGACTTTATGAGAAGAAATGCTCAGACCACCCGATTCAATAATGTGAAATTACAAGGCACAGATTCCTTGGTGTGTGCACAATATTGTGTGTATTTTCTGCATCATCGCAGCCTGGGCTATTCCTTAGAACATTTAGTGACTCGTTTTGATCCTCGTTCTTCTTCAAGAAAAGATGTGAAAGTAGATCGATGGTTTTGTGACCATTATGCTTATCTTTTGTCTCAAGCTAGGAAACGTAGTGTCCATCAATGGCCTAATGACTTCCAACAGTGGAAATCACAATTTCATTCACAACGTTGTCAGCCCTGTTTAAAGTAGAGTGTTAATTGAAAAAAATGTTTGAGATTTGAAAAAATGTTTGATGTTATATTGTTGGATTATTGTTAAAAAATCTTAGAGTTGTTTGTTAGTGTTAAGTGATTTTGAATACAAAATGTTGTGTTTTGACAAAAAATGCCTTTGTCTTTTGTTTGGCTATAAGAATGTTGATTCATGCTCTTTGACTTCTTACTATCCCTCTCATGACACTCATTGAACGTTGCGGCCCGAAAACCGTAGAGGGATGTTTTCCTTCACGTCCGCGCTTTGACTTTAAGAACCGGGGAAGTTTCCAGTCTAACCATCCATTGTCGACTCATCCTCCTACGAAGATGTGCTCAAGATTAGCCAAGTTGAACGAAGCCTACGTAAATTTGCATAGGGTCAGACACAGTCTGATACCGAAGCCAGAAGAGATAGAGAATGTGAGAATGTTAAAAGTCACTGAAGACCTGATAGAAGAGCTCTTCAGAGAAGAAGTGAACAGGGAGAAAGAAGAATGGACAGAGAAGTACAGACTTCAGAGACAACAGCAACAGCAACAACAACAACAGCAGCAGCAGCAGCAGCAACCTGAACCTGACAGAGGCTATGTCGATTGTCGTATCGACACCAAAGAGTTCTTCTTCTCTTTCCAAAGAAGCAGACCTATCGTCAGAAAGTCTATCCTCAGAGGACGTCGCATTCTTAGAAACTAAAAGATTGCCATAGCAAACAAAAAAAACAGCCCTTTTCAGGGCTACCCAATACTCTAGAAAAGAAATAACCATCGATTTGCCAATGTGTGTATGTAGAGTAGTGTGAATATAAACACTAGCTCTTTTTTATAGTGTGAGGATATGTGTTTGTATATAGGATTGTGTGTTTGTAAGTGCTCACGTACGTTGGTGTGGATAGTAGATTAAGATCATGTTTTTTTTTTGTTTTTTTTTGCTGTTTGACGTGTGGGGAGAGTAGATTTGGGGTTTGATTGAATTGCTTTTGCGTATGTGAATAGTATATTGAAGTGATTAATGAAAATTTTTAAATTAGTAATGGGTAGTATAAAAATGTGAGTGAGTGTTTCTTTTAGGTCCGCGCGTTTGTTTGGTACTGATCTAGGTAATATCAATTTTGTTTTAAGGGGATGTTTTCCATCACGTCCGCGCTTTCACTATAAATTGAAACTCGCTGGGCAGTCTAGCTACCCTGTTCATTCGTTAACAAGACAATGAATACCAGAACTGTAAAGCTTCTAGAACTCCAGATGCACCTGGAATATGCCAGGCGCCTGTTAAATGAACTGGCCACGGAGGCGATTGTCGAAGAGGGAAGGATGAAAGAGGAGGAGGAAAGAAGAAAAAAAGAAGAGGAGGAAAAGGAGAAAAGAAATTTCAGAGTCCCAGAGACAGAAAATTGGGATTCTGAAGCCACTTATCCCGCCTCTGCACTCCCAAGAAAAAAGGTAAAAGGAGACTGGGGAAGAAGATGTGTGTGTGGTGCCAGGCCTGGAAGGTGCCATCATTAACCAGGTGCCACTGGAGTTCAAAAAAACAAACAGCCCTTTTCAGGGCTACCCAATACTCTAGAAAAGAAATAACAATCCATTTGCCAATGTGTGTATGTAGAGTAGTGTGAATATAAACACTGAATCTTTTTTTATAGTGTTTGTGTTTGTGTTTGTAAGCGCTGACGTAGGTTTGTGTGGATAGTAGATTTTGGGTTTCATTTTAATGCTTTGCGTGTGTAAATAGTAGATTAGGGGTTTGTTTATTGATGCTTCACGTATGTGGATAGTAGATCATATGAAATGAGAAAAGTAGGGGATGTTTTCCTTCACGTCCGCGCATTTTAAGTGATAATCTAGGTAATATCAATTTTGTTTTAGGGGGATGTTTTCCATCACGTCCGCGCTTTCACTATAAGAACCCACAGTATTCGTCGTTCAAACCATTCTACAAAGAATAAAAAAGAAGATGGCTTCGAACCAGCTTGATAAAATGAAAACATTGCAAGACGTCCTGGACAATTTGGGTATGATGGAGCAAATGTTAGTGAGGTTAAACGAGGATCACTATTCTTATAGCCCCCAATGAGTGAAGATGGAGATCAACAACTTAAGAAAAGTAAAGGAAATGATAAGTGCTGTGATGAAAGAAATAAAGGAGGAGAAGGAGGATGAAGAGGAAAGGATAAGGATAAGAGCATGGAATGAAAAAATTGAAAAAGAAGAAGAAAATGAGAAGAGGAAGAAAGAAGAGGAGGAGAAGAAGAAAGAAGAGAAAAAAAAGGAAGAAAAGAAAGAAAAGAAGAGAAAGAGTGTAGGACAGAAAATAGAAGTTGGTGGAGAAATAGAAGAAATTAGAAGCAGAAGAAACCCAAAGGCCCTTTTCAGGGCCACTCATAGGTCTAGAAAAGAGATTGACTTTCCATTGCCTACCCTCTTTTTTTTTTTTTTTTTTTTTAAAAAAATCCCATGTTCAATTGCCTTTGTCCCTAGAATGGATATTTTTTCTCCCATGTTTCAATTGCCTTTGTCCCTAGAATGGATATTTCTTTTCTCCCATCTTAAATTCCCTTGTCCCCAGAGTGGATGCCTTTTTTTTCCCATGTTAAATTTGTATAGTCCCCAGAGTGGATATTGCTTCCCATGTTAAATTTACGTAGTCCCCAGAGTGGATATTGCCTTTTTAACATGGAACTCCCCTAGTCCCTAGACCGTCCTACCTTACTACTCACACACACACTTTCTTAACATCACAAGATATGCGTGAGATTCTGTTGATTGATCACCGTCCATACTAATCATGCAAACGGAAAGTTTCAATGCGATATGGTTTTTCCAACGAGTCGGGTGGTGGGTGATGGAAGAAAAATTGGAACGGGAGAGAAGATCTAAGCCTGAGATAAAACGTGATAAAAATTTGCTTAACGGCAGATTTAGAGTTTTGAAGTATTGAGTCCCTGACCCTATTATATTCTAAAAATAACTTTTTTCTTAACATTTAAGTCCTACTTCAGCGTTCCAAATACGAGGTGAAATGTTTGAGAGGGATTATTCATAATTGTTATGTGTGCCTTTCGAAAGGTCAATTTATATTCAACGATCGTTGTGATCACCTAAACACCAGCCATGTCCATCTGAACCATATATCCGCTCTAAACGTAAGAGGAGTTGGGCAATGTAGCACAAACCCGTATGCACAAACAGGCTGAGATATCACATAATACCCACAAATTCGTCCATGCTGGTTCTCTTGCAAGCGAGCAAGCGCAACAAACATAAAATCTTTAGTGATTAATTAATTAAGATGTTAATTATTCCTCCCCACCACCGTTACCGGAGAAATGGATCCTGCGCAACGCCATTTTTCAGCACAAGATCGGCTATACATGGCGGCCAATATAAATGGTGGAGGAAGAACCCGGTAAAACCACCGACGGTGCAAGCTTTCTCACATACCAACATTGGCCGAACCCGAGACTCGAACCCACGCAAACAGAGGTGAGATGGCAGTGATACGTAACGGTGAGAGCTTTAGACCACTCAGCCCCTCGCATGCACTTTGAAGGAGGCATTAAATGAAGACTGGTCTTTTTTAATCTCACGGTCTGTAGGTTTGCACAAAATGATACGTCCTAAATGTAGACGCGTAAGATAAATCACAACTTCCACCGCCCTTCAAAAGAATTGTTAATTAATATAAAGTCTACCCAGATCTCTCGATCTCTCTCTGAGGTACAGTAATACAGACGTGTACTTATCCACTTTTGCCATATATACGGTTACTATATTTGAACTTTCAAAATGGACGTTTTGCAAGAGGTAATTAGCGCCTACTGGGGTTGACTGCGTTGTAAATCTTGGGTGCAAACAGTTCGGTTTAGGGACAGCAGAAAGCAGGTAAGTGAGTGTTTTTCTACCTTCGTGTACCTCTTCGTGTACTTAAGTCACTGTCTCACTAGCAGTCGCTCCGTACTTAACTGTTGTTATTTTCACAGCTTTCTATCAGACCTTTTAGCTAAAAAGAGTGTGTAAGGCACAGCTATGTTGTCACGTTTATTAGTTGATAAATACTTACCAAGCATGACTTTTTATCGCCTGTTTTGATAATGACATCGTCCACCCCCACAAATTAATTTCAAAGATTGTATTTATTGTAAAGATTGTATTTATTGTGTATTTAAATGTTTTCTTTTTGTAAATATGAATTATAGCACAAACAGCCAAATAGACTTTAGGAGGGACCGAGCAAGTCAGTGCCATGCACCCCTTCGCTACTCGAAAGTGTGTGTGCGTCTGTGCAAAATAGGAAGCTTTGTTGCAAGTAGCTGTTGTGTGCGTACTTCAACAACTTCTGCTACTCTCAGATGAATGTAGTTTGGTCTAGTTTCAATGACTCTGTAAGTTTATGGTCAGCCGTCACCTCCAGAATTTGATTTCATAATATATCATTTGATTAATGTCATTTTGGCGGTGACGGCTGCCCATACAAGTGATCTTAGAACGCCTCGTTCTACTTAAGCGAGCGGGCATAATCTAGGACCACAGAATTTGATTTCATAATATATCATTTGATTAATGTAATTTTGGCGGTGACGGCTGCCCATACAAGTGATCTTAGCACGCCTCGTTCTGCTTAAGCGAGTGGACATAATCTAGGACCACAAGGGCTCGTATCGTTGCTTAACATAACATGTGCTCAGGGGCGGATTAAGGCTCACTGGTGCCCTAAGCACTGACAAATCTTGGTGCCCCCCTCCTTTCCACGTACACCTGAGAAGATAGCCCTAGGGTGCACCATGATCAAGAAACAGAACATTATGATCAATTTGCACTAGTTTATCAATTTTTTTTACAAATCTTCATTCGTTTTTCTTTTCTTTCACCCTTTTCTCAACTTTGTGGTGCCCCCTTTGGCCCTGGTGCCCTAAGCACGTGCTTAGTCTGCTTAATGGTTAATACGCCTCTGCATGTACTATAATAACTACAAGGGAGAACACTTCTCTCCTATCTAGCGCGACCCATTTAAGAATAACCCTGTTATTTCAAGCCACATTTCGCGTAGCGTAATAAATTTGGAACCGATGTTTGACTTAAAAGCATACATTTAAGGCAGTGCTGTCCATCCTTTCTGACACCATGGGCCACTGAAAAATGATTTTCTTGCAGCCGAGGGCCGCAGTAGAAAACTGAAAAGCAGCGAATGTATAAGCTGATCGAGCTCTGGCAATCCATTTAAAATCAGCCCGTAGCCGCATGCGGGTTAGGCAGCACTGCTTTCAAGGAATGCCCAATCATTTTCCCACGGTACCACGCGACATGTACCTGATCGCGCCCGCTTAATATGCGAAAACAACGTCCCGAATGGAATACTACATTCTCATTGGCCAACTGAAAATAAGTTATTAACAACTACAATACGTCGTTTTATTTTAACCAATGAGAGGACAGTATTCCATTCAGCGCTTTGATTTGAATGATTGTGGGTGGGTGTTGGGTTTGAAAGTGCACAGCTGGACATTACTTCTGATCTGCATCTGATAGAAATTCCTAGCTCACATGGCTAATTTCACTTCCTGAAGGTTAGAGGTCAGTGACAAAATTAAAATAAATTTGCCAATAACTTTCTTTACTTTCCTGATATCTAAAAAAAACTATTTCCAGGACATGCAAGGTTAATGTACTTTGTGTTGTCTCGTGTACATATTCTCAGCACACAGAATAAGTAAATCAGCTGTTTGTTCTATACAGCAGGCGCTGTTCCTAAAAGCGATACAGATTTGAATGTCAATCTCAGGAAGGTGAAAGACGTAATTGTATGCGATCCTTCCCTTTACAGATTTGTTAAGTAAACTTCTTTGCCCGGTGCCTTCCCCATTTTCAACAATGAAACACCTAAGCGAAACCCGAAAAAAACCAGAAATGTATATGTAGCTCACCACAAGTAACCTAGGTGCATGGTAGGTTTGCCTTCCATTAGAAAATGTATAAGAGCTAAGTCCATTTCGAATCCGAAGTCATGGCATGCCTGTATGTTTTTCAATGTTATCTGTGGACGAGTTACCCAGTTATTTTCAGGCTGATATTATGCAGACACACTAAGATAACTAGTGTGTAGTTTGCCTTAATAATATTCCTGTATGTCGCAATAGGTAAGTAATGGGGCAAGTGCGGCTTTAGCTCAGTGGTTACTGGTTAGCGTGCCGGATTCGTGACCGAAATGGTACGGGTTCAAATCCTACAATCGGATCGTCCGGGAATTACTATCGTGGTGCATTCATGGACAAGGCACTTTAGTCCAGTTGCCTTGGCACTAATGAGTAACCGTCTTGTGTTTCTGTGTCGTTCAACGCCAAACAAAAGTAGGTCACACGATAGCAATAATTCTTCAAAGATACTGTAATCAACGTGTGAAAAGTTATTTGCGTTAGAGTGTCGCGCGTTTTTCATTTTATTGTACGATTAAAAATATTCAATTTTCGAGATATAATAGAAAATAAAATGTGCAACTTGCACCATATCCACCTTGGTCAGTATTTATAATGAATTGAGAGATGAACTTGCTCAATACCATTTAGCTTTATGAAATGTATTCTCTAGGTCTTGTTTAAATAAACTGTCTTCTATTTAGATCCAATGATTGTATTGTCAAAATCTAATCAACGATGTTACTTTTTTAAAATTAAAACTTCCTTCTGCACAGTATGATCAGCATACCCTTTGTCCTTCCTGCTGCTTCAGCAGTACATTCATTTATTTCAAAACTGAAAATTAGCTATTGGCAAAAACACACTGTCGAGACAAGTCAGGCACTGCTAGTTTGGTGATACACTTTGTTTATATATCTGATCACACTGCTTAACATAATTCACAAAACGTAGGAAAAAAATAGAAGTTACACCCATTAAAACAATGCATCAGATTAATGTCCTGATTACTTTCCAGTGTAATTTGTCGTACAAATGAATGCAGTTTCAAATAAGGTCACTCATTTGTAAAACAACACCGCTCCGGTAGCCTAGTGGTTAGAGCGTCTGCCTCGGATGCGGGTGGTCGTGGGTTCGATCCCCGGCCGAGTCATACCAAAAACTTACAAAAAATGATATTAACAGCTGCCTCGCTTGGCGCTCAGCATTACGAGGTTAGTGTTAGGACTGGTCAGCCTGATGTCACGATAATGTGACTGGGTGGGAAATCATGCTACCTGTCTGCGACATGATGCCCCAGTGCTAGGCATCACTATAAAATGCCACACTACAGACATTGTAGCGATATAACTGAAAAATTGTTAAAGCTACGTTAAAAATTAAAATCACACACACACATTTGTAAAACAACAAAGGTATACGAGTGCGCGAAGGTATGTACATAATCAGGGTGGGTCATTTGGTTGCCAGTAAGACGGCAAGAGGGTAGATAGAAAGGATAAAGGGTAGGTAGTTATGATTAGTTGCCTTGGTCTGATAGTATATCAGTATGAAACTAGGTGGGATTGGATCTAGCGGAAATACTTAACACAATTACGTGAATAAGAATATTATTTATAATAGAAATGAATGATGAATGTATCTGATGCACATGTAAAAATTGATACAATCAGGTCGTGGAATTTCAACATCAACATATCATATCTACCTCGTGGCATGCTTGAGATGAATAAGAGGGTCCGTTTCCCAGCCTTGCTAAGGATCCCATATCCTACGTTGGTCCAGAACTTCTGGCTCCTCACGCAGAGCTAACCAGTATCATTTCTCTAACCAACGTCACCATCGTAGTATCCTGTTTATACAATTCGACATAGTTAGATTACTACTGTAACAGCTAAAATACAATGACGGAGCCATGCAATAAAACAAAAGATGTTCAAGCGCAAAACCAACGATATACATTACGCATGTACGTGTTATGATAAGATTTTTGCTATGAAAAAGAATCGCTCATAAGTTAAATTTAAGACATTTCTTTGCCCATGGTGAGAGGGATAGAGAAGAAAGAGTTCAGGCTTTCTTAACAAAGGTGTCACTCATAACGGTGTAGATACGGCTACATCTTCTTGAATGAATCGCTGAACTGAGAGACAGATTCTTTCTGATTCTGAACGAGCGGACTAATTTTATTTAGATAATTTATATATAATACTACATTCTAGAGATACATCTGTAAAATGTTTACATCCAAAATACATATAAGAGTACACTGTTCCTTCGAGCTTACCAACTTCATACATTTGTATAATTTCTGCATGTTTATAATATAATACATATAGATAAATCTCAATTAACTTGATTATAGCCAAAGAGTATAAAATTGAATAGTTGCGATTAATGCAACAATCATTGTGAAGAAATGCATTTTATTAATTTTCAGTTACAATACTAATTACTGATAGGTTATTAAAACATTA
Organism: Sinohyriopsis cumingii; assembly: GCA_028554795.2. Lineage (NCBI taxonomy): Eukaryota > Metazoa > Mollusca > Bivalvia > Unionida > Unionidae > Sinohyriopsis > Sinohyriopsis cumingii. The sequence continues at coordinate 33,664,016 of CM068836.1, forward strand.
TTGTTTATTACTTTAAGAATATTTTATTTCCACATTTAATCTAAACATGAAGTTGATAACGAATTCGTTTATTTTCTTCAATAATAATTACCATAAATACATATGAATATAAATTCTTTAAAACAATTAAACATTCCATTCCATTATAATATAAAATAGAAGAAATGTTGCAAAAATATGAACTTTATCGTTATATTCTCAAATATTAAAAGTGCCTATTCTTTAAAGAAGTATACGAACACAGACGATTCTTATCTGGAATGAGAGTCAGACCCTTTCTGATTCTGAATGAACTAATTCTGCGCAAGCTTGTTCTTAATTTATACGCAGTCTTGAACGCATTCTCACGGCCAAATATGGACATTCATCAAGAGGCCAGTATGCGCTCATTTCGAATCAGAACGAGGCTCCCATTTCTTTCCTACTGAATCGCCTGTGCCTGTGATTGTCATTAGACAGTTTTGCCGCATCAGCTGTTTACTCGTTCAGAGGGATTTTCTTTTAATTCGTTAGTTCAACAACCTAAACAACTTACCGAGTGTAATTTTTGCTGACTTTTCGATACAATAGAAATGTACAGCGCAAGGGAGTTTTGCGTTTGCTCATAAAGGGCGCAATCTTTATTAAAATAGTAAAATAGTATATTGTTGTAGTACAGAAATAAATGAAATTTTGAGAAAATCTCAGCCTTATTACTTGTACTAAAATGATCTGTCCTAATATACGCACATGAATTAACTTAATTTCGCGTTAAATTCTTTCTTAAGAATGAATGTACAAGGTTATTATAATTACAAGGTTATTATAATTGCAGTAATCGCACTGGATTTTTTAAAAATCAAATGTTTCTCGTCATTTAATGTGTACAATACAAAACTGAATTCAGCTTTTCTGTGGCTATAAAATGTCTAACTCGGAAGATACTATATTCTAACTGATAGCATGGCGTTATCTTATAGACGTCTGACTTTCTTGAAAATTTTGAATGAATTCTGAAACATTCGGTATTAAACAATGTAATCACATAGAGCGGATTGTAAGAAAGAATATAATTCTCATTTCACATATAAGTATAGCTGACGACTTCATCCGTAAAGATTATTGATATATGTATTTTGCAACACAGTAAATACTTCATTTGGTTGGGCAGGACCTTCTGTAAGACATGTCTTACAGGCTTTTTGTTTTGTTCAGGAAGCCATCCCTAAAGGTTACTGGTGTATGTCTTTTTAACACACAATCAATATCTATTTTGTTTGGGCACGGAGTGCTGTGAGCTTTTTGCCTTGGATGCTTTTTGTTGGTCATAGAGCTTCCAGACAATACTCATCTGTACTGAGACGATACATAGATAATTTGAGCTGACGGTATCACATTCGAGGTCACATTCAAAGCCAGAGAACATGAGGTAAAACGGGTTCCCAACTGCCAGCGCTTTGTACGTGCATTAATGAATGAACATCGCCCAAGACTGAAATTAATACACCCCGGGTAACGATGTACGTGGCAATAATTCATTGACATCTAGGTAGGTGTAACAATTAAGTTGGCAAGTGGGCGAACGTAAAAAGGTTGGCAGTTTTGAAGGAAGAGCGGTATAGTATTTATATACGATTTTCTTTCTCAATCTAATATTTATTTTTATTATTTATTTATTTTTCATTATAAAGACTAGCGCAAAGAGTCCAGTTCTGGACTCTTTAGTCTGTCCTTAATTATTATGAATACGGTGGTGTGTATTATCATTCATGATCATGGCTTGTATGGGTTATTTAGTTAATATTGTAAACACTGGTTTTCTAAATGATTGGTTGATAATGTAGAAGGAGTCATTCTAATAATGCGTAGATTCTGTCATTAGGTTCAAAGGTTAAATCCAGATGAACATCACGTGATGTGAATGGAGGTCGTAGAGTTCACTGATAAGATCAGTACAATAAAGACCATACTTTGGAACTCATTCGGATTAGTGGATACTTTTGGACTCGATAGAATATTTATGAATTTCATTCACCATACTGTAAGTTATTTTGACTTTTTCATCTTACATTTTAGGGAAAGAAATTATATTTCGATTATACAAAACTTGCTGCTTTTCGTTCATTCTTTTTGCTTTATAAAAAAGCCACTTCTTGTCATCTGATAAACATATAATCGAATCCGAATATTTTTATACGTTGGATAGATTATAAATCTCTCAATCTTTTTAAGGCCAAACATTAAAAAATATCAGTATGATAAATGTGTGTTGAAATAGTTGCCAGCTCTGTTTCGAAATGCTCGTTTGGTACCGTATATACTCGTTTATCACTCGATTCATATAAATGTTGACCCCTCTTAGCTTAAGTCAGCGAGAGAAAATATGGGGCTTAGACCCTTGGACACTCGATTCGAAAACAAATCGAGTTTTCGTCGAAGGGTAAAAAATTTCACATTGAATTTTGCATAAATGAATTATGCATACAAGTTTTGACATTTTAATTAATATAAACTCTCGGTTTTGTTTACAAGTTAAATGGAAATTTGTAAACATCAAAATAGTATTTTGCTTAAAGTTAACTTTCAGAGATTTTCTACCACAATTTTCTTGAGAGTATTGGCATGATCTGTTTATAGTCCCTATCTCACCCAGCTGGTTGTTCAATTAGCAAATGAACATAACACAGTCCGACCAAGTCATCATGCAGCTCGGTTTCAAAGACTTCCCACACCATGTGTGTTGTCTAAGATAGTATACCTACATTGACCAACTAGCAATCCAAATGACTACATACAATATGTAATGATTAATACGTTTTAGGAAATATTACAGACAAAACTCAGATTTTCTTCTTTCATCAGCTATTCTACAAATACAAAACGCGCAATTTATGAAGCCTATGTCTCGCAGTGCTGGTTGGAGGTTAAATTTCATTAAATTGTATAACATTGCGAGACATATAGACTAGGAAATGAGAAAATGTTGTACATGAGAAGACATTAAAATTCAATGAAAAAGGTTTGGAATTATATTGCTGCTTTTGGTATACGAAGTTTCCATGCGTGATGCCATTATGTGCCTTGCGTATACGAAGTTTCCATGCGTAATGCATTAAGGTGCCAAGGGATATGGTCAGCCATCAATCACTGGCGGTTTTCTCTGAGGACACCTCTGTCACCGAATGGATACAAAAAAGGTCATAACATTTGAGGATGGCAGCAGACAGGTTAGTGGTTGATGCTGTGCTGTAATTTCCTTTCAAAAGAACTTACTATTCTTTTTCTCAGATTTAGCAACGGAATGGACGGCTTGAATAAAAACGAAATCCAGCACCCGCCAAACGACGGGCCGACCTCATTTCTAAAGGAATTGAACGGTCTGCCAGTGCAAGTTTTATACGATGGGGCCGGGCGCCCGATACCTGTAGTTGATGTGGACGGCGTTAAATGGCCGATTCCTCTTATTCAGGCAATCCCGGGCGGCAATATTATAGAACATCTGGAGATGATCAAGAATATGGCAATACAAGACGACGATATTATGCTCTGCACGTATCCCAAATCAGGTATGAAATTTTATTGGTTCATTTTTGTGAATACTTCTTTGTGTATGTGTGTTCATGTTCACCCCGTGATATCTGACGGATCAAATGTCAGATGTCAGAGGTTCTTAATGTGTGGGGCAGGTGGAAATTTTCATAGCAATTTTTTTTAAATTATAAATATCTGCTACGTTTCCCAAGTGAAAACATTTGGACAGGTGTCTGAGTAGTTATAGAATGCTAAATTTCGAATCATTTCATGGCTACGCTAGCTTCTGCAAAGTTGCTTCACTTAACAAATTCATCAGTGAAACAAGCCTTTATTGCGTTTGAGCAGCAGGCTACCTCCTTCGACGGCTAATGCTTGTCTCAGTCGCCATGAACTAACAGCGTGTCAGACGTGGCAAACAACCGATCATTTAAAGTATGCCAAGGCACTTTATTTTTATTTTTTTATTATTTAATGCGGCCATTTTATATATGTTTCTTGTAATTGCTATATCTGTCCAAAGCTATATCAAGAAGTCAAAAACTTTTTTCTCCTAAACTTATAATCTTCATTTTGTATTGCCGCCTTTTTATGCTCAATAACAAACATAACAATTTATCTTCGAAGCGGCTTTAGAATCTCACACACTTAGATGGATAACACGTTTTCCCCGCTAGTTTAGGCACAGAAACAAGAGCGGGTTATATCCATTTGAAGCTGTCCAGTTAACTTCATGTAGTCGAAAGACCTTGTAGCTTTTCTACAAACGCCCATCTCTGATGTATGTTGGCGTAATAATCTGAAGAAAATTCATAGCTTTTGTTTGTCAGGAATTTCTTTACCAAACAACCCACATCAATTTCATTCGGACAACATCGGCTATTTCGGCCATGTGATACAAATGCATTTGGAACTTCTCACTAAATCCTTCGTAGTTCGTGGCCGATTGGACTGAATGCGGAAATGGTTTGATGCTTACTAATTTTTGCCATGCCGCATTGTCGCCGATCCACATTAACAATGTGCCAACTCAGCACTCCAAATATGCGACGAGCCAAAGTGTCAACACTGCAGACGAAAAGCACCAAAGCACCAAAATAACGCAATAAATCAACAAAATATTTGTGGCTTTATCGCGTTATTTTGATGCGAAGTTGCCCGATTGATTTATCGTTAGGTTGGCGTGTTGGCGTTTACTGTCAGCCATTTCTTCATCTAATAATATCACATAGCAAACAAAATAATTCTAAATCGGAATCTTTTCGTCTTAACAGGGACACACTGGATATGGGAAATCGTCTCAATGTTATTGAAAGGGAAAGCTGAATATGACCAGAAGGTCAAAGAAACTGCCATGTTGGAATTTTGTTCAAAAGATGAACTCCAATGCATCAAATCTCCCAGAATCCTTAATACACACCTTCCGGTGCGCATGCTACCAAGGGAACTTGTAGAAAAGAAGGCAAAGATTATACACGTCCAAAGAAACCCCAAGGATGTCGTGGTGTCCATGTATAACCATTTTAAAGCTACGATGCTAGGTGGCAGTAGAAGCAAAAGTATTACCATTGGGACGTTTGCAGATATGTTTTCTCTCCTTCTTAGTGGTGGTGAGTCAAAAATTTTGTATGTAGGTTTTGATTCTCTCCTGTGATTGGCGGGACATAGGTATTATTAGTCCAATGATTATAGTTTTGCAATACATTAGTTAAAGTATTCAACCGAAACTTCTGTAAAATTTGAACTATGTATCAGTTCATGAATTTGCGTTCCGCAAGACACTTAGTTTAGTTTGAAAGATGTATTCAGTCACCAAAAAACACGATTTAAAGTGGTTTTAAAATATTGCGATCTGTTATATAAAACATTAATAGAAACTGACTGCTACCCACAGTGTGAAGTTTTTGTGTACAGTAAAGTAGGTCTTTACAGATTCCCTTAACTTTGGAGTTATTTGTTTTAAATAAAAGTCAGTTTCTGTTCGCTTTGTTCATTCCCTAGCTTTTTGAAAATGCCACTGAATATCTCTGGCTCAAGAATGCGACAACCACGTAACACCCAGTATGCAACGCGCTTCGTAATCAGCTGGTTGAGCTTATACTCTTCGACATATTAATTTTGTTTTAGCAATTTGTCTAACAGGAATAACATATTGTATTATGTATTTCATAATGAGATATTGAAATATATCAATGGGAGAAAAGTAATATCGCCAAAATTGGGGAATCAACTATTATCGTCACAGTTGTGATATCTCTTTTGGAACTACTTTCTTTTCCAATGTAGGAAACATATTTGTAGATTTGTGTGGTATTCAAACCTCATGTCTAAGAATATTTCATTTTTCTTTTTCTTTAGCTCCTTCTCCCTTCCTGTCTCAGAACGAACAGATCTTAAAATGTATCAAGACTATAGACCCTCTAGTATATATTTATTTGTTCACTGAGGAGACGCCATCAATAAATGGCTAAAAACAACCCCCAGACCAAATAAATATGATTCAAATATAAACTTTCTTATAATTAGTTTTCCACGTGAATTATGACACTGACTGAACTTACACAAACCATTCACTCGATATTCTTGGTCAATAGAATAACGTATACATGTTACGTTCTACGAGAAACGGTACACATTTTCAGGAAAATCTCTTGATTAAGAATGTTTTTTTAAAGTTTTTTAAGTAGCGATTTTATTTCTCATCACGATCATAGCCACATCTAAAATCAATGGAGAAATCAGGGAGTGATGGGTTTTGATTGCAAACCATAATAAGTAACAATCGAAATATGGATGCAGCGTCTGTTCTAGAACTATACTGCAAACTTGCAAAGGCCACTAAAAAAATTCACGGTTTAATAAAAAAATTAAACAAAATAAAAAATTAAAATCCTTACAAGAAAACTCACAATCACTAACATCTTTAGTTTAAATACATTACGCTCTGAAGTCTGTCGTATGCAACCCTTCTGTGAGGTTTCTAAAGTAACCTCACTCCAACAATGTTCACTTTATCAGTTCGTTCAAGAAATGTGCTTACAAAAGTAAAACAAAATCTCTTCATTTTCGTATGAAAGCAGTTATTAATGTGATAAAATAATCAATTTGAAGCACTATATGTACAGTCTGAATTTGTGACAAGTTTATGTCCTAAAATTATTATATAATTTCTGAACTTTTTAGCGATGTAGTAATGCATCCTTTAATTGCATTGGCACAGAGAAGAAAATCAATGCAAATCAACGATCTTTTTAATTAAAGATATGTAAGAAAATGAAAATCTACATTTATTTATTGCATTTTTAGATAGATGTAAGGAAATATTTCACTCGTGCAGTGGAACGTTTTATAGTGTCGCAAGTGGCTTTGGTTCTCGTGACAATACAATGTTTCCACTTTACTCGAGAAATACTCCTTACTACTGCTCATGAAACGTAGATATCTTTTATATGTTTGAGACATTAATTAGGCTTCTGTTATCGCAAAAATGTTTTATAAGTTACATTGTAAAATTTCTACATTACTCTTGAATTATTCCTTATTACTACTCGTGAAATGTAGATATCTTTTATATATGTAAGACATTAATTAGGCTTCTGTTATCGCAAAAACGTTTTATAAGTTACATTGTAAAAATTCTACTTTAGTCTTGAATTATTCATTATTACTACACATGAAATATAGATATCCTTTATATATCTGAGACATTAATTATGATTGTTATGGCAAAAATGTGTTTCATAAAGTTACATTGTAAATTTCTTCAGAAAAACTACTATTAACGTCTTCAGATCATCAAATGCACACGTTATTCCCCACGACTGAAATCAGTTGTTTTACAGTCTTGCTTTACATTAGAGAATTACAGTTCTGTATTTGAAAAACTTTATTTACAATCTTACTATTCTATAGGAAACTTTTTCTACGACGGTAAAACCACCATTATCCACCTAAATACACGTGTGTGTGTGATTTGGATTTTTATTGTAGATTTAACAATTTTTCAGTCATATCATTTAGATGTTTGCAGTGTGACAGTTTATAGTGATATCTAGCAGTGGAGCATCATTCCGCAGACGTGTAGCATCATGTCCCACCCAGTCACATTATCCTGATACCAGGCCGACCAGTCCTAACACTAACTTCTTCGTGCTGAGCGCCAAGCGAGGCATCTGTTAGTACTATATTTATAAATCTTTGGTATGACCTGCCAGCATCCGAGGCGGACGCTCTAACCACCAGGCCTTCGGAGATGTCACCTAAATACACAACTGGTATCCTAATTCTAACACCAGCTAGAATTTGTTTGGTGAAAAACTAGTGAATAATTAAATTACCCATGACACTACGTTACATATAGGGTCACGGTTTCACAATATTATCAAACTGTACTGGACCTTACAGCTGCCAGTGTGACGTTTGACCATTGACATGTGCCTTTCTGGCAGTATTCTGTATTGACTAGATATAAGTCGACATGAAAGAATATTGACCCATAAAGGAGACGAAATAGTCACATTATTGCATGTAGCCATGAGAAACGAGTGCGGTTTTCTTTCTGAGGATGTTGGACATACATTTCTGAGACCATGTGATAAAAACAAAAATTCACTCATCGCTGAAGCTTTGGCTCACACACATAATTTCTTGTATCAGATCGATTTTTGTTTATCTCGCCTAATTTTCTGATCAGTTTGGCCATTGTTGGATACGCATATTTCTTTTATTGGTTACAGCAATATATATATATATATATATATATATATATATATATATATATATATATATATATATATATATATATATATATATATATATATATATATATATGTGTGTGTGTGTGTGTGTGTGTTTATCTCATATCAAGTCTCTTTTTGCCAAGGAATCGGGAATGAATGGCATGTGTACGTTAAAGAATTAGAAAAGTTCACCAGTGACAACCCGGACTATCCAATCCTGACGCTGAACTACGAAGATATGAAAGAGGCAAGGAATGGTATTGATAATTTGATCGATTTCAGGCCCGGCCCTTGGATATGCGGGACCAAAGGAGCAAAAGCGATGAGCGGGGCCCCTATAAAAAAAAAATTGCATTGCGGAGTTGATTTCCTGAAAGCGAGGGACCCAAAGCGGTTGCCTCGTTCGCCTTGCCCTAGGGCCGGGTCTGATCGATTTGGTGTGATTGATTAATAGGGAGATAACATACACGTATGCATGCATACGATGGAGAGAGAAGAAAGGGAAGCAAACCAATGTTAGGCAAAGGGTAGCTACAGTGTCGTAGCCTTAACGTTTCAGGCTTCGATACGATCCTATACTTTACAGTGGAGCAAATAAAACTATTGCCAAAGACACACAAAAAAAACGACTGTACTAAATCTACTACCTAAGCAGAGTTGTATTTTTCAGGACGTTTGGCTAACGGTAAAGTTATTAAAGCTATATCAGGTAAATTGTGTTAGAATGTTTACGCTAACCATACTTTATCCGACAATGACAGATAACACGAGAATCTAGGTTTCCAAAATAAGGCTAGAGATGCTCTATTTAGATTTTCTACCATACGTTCTTCAATGCATACCATACCCGTCCACGAAGTAAGGGTACTAATATTAGTACTGTACTAGGGAAGGGGGAAAGATAGATAAACACAAAAAGAATTAATAACACGTATATTTGATGTATAGTTTTTCTAAATATAATAGAAACAGATATAACTCTAAGCTGACATTCTCTGATACCCGTATCAGGATGAAGTATTTATAAAAAAAAAAATCAGGCGTACATGTATGTAAATGATGGATGCGTGCAAAATTTCAGTAAAACTATTGCAATAATGCATGAAGTTATGGCCGATTGATGTGGGGAGGGGTAGCAAAGTTAATTTTCACTTGCAAATTTATCGGGTAACAACACAGATTTTAATAATGCCTGTAACATTTTTTTTTATCACGTTGAAATCTTCTGTACTACATGTTTATGACTTGACGAAGTTGAATCTGAACTCAGATATTGACAGCAATAAATACCACTAAAGTTGTCCGTTCGCTCATCAATTTAAGGGTGAAAGCATTCAGACGCATACTTAAATTTTGACACAAATACAGCCAAAATATAATTTTTGATCATATAAAAATTCATCATCAAAAGTAATTACCCACATGGTCAAACCACCTCTGTTATCACGACACAAATTTCGCATTTCTTGATTTGTCTAAAGATTGAGGCCCAGGTACAGTTTTACAATTAACTTGATTCAGATGAAATAAATTTGGTACAATCACCGTAGATATAGTTTTCAAATAAAATTATATATATATATATATATATATATATATATATATATATATATATATATATATATATATATATATATATATATATATATATATGACTCATTACAGGATCCGAAGAGAGAAATAACTAAAGTTGCCAACTTTCTTGGAATTCATTACACTCCAGAGCTGATCGATGAAGTGCAAGACAAATGCGATTTCGAAAATCTGAAAAAGGCGAACGATGAAATCAAAGATGATGTTACGAAAAAAATATCGACAGATGGAAAGCAGTTTATGTACAGAAAAGGTAATCTCTTACTATTTTAATTGGATAGTGCTGTAATAGTTCACTAACTTTTCATTTCTTTGAACCCATGCTTGAATTCGGGATTAGGTAGATAATATAGTTAATAGTCGATCATCCATGGTTTTTACTTTGTTTTCCGGTTTCCTTCACTTGATGAAAACAAACTCCAATCGGATCAATCCCGTTTCCTTCCAGTGAAAGATGAACATATCCGCCTTTAAAAAGTTATCTAAGATCTTTCTTTGGCAATGGAGAAAACCAGAGGATGGTATGATTGGCGAAATCACATGTTACAGGAAGCCATTATTACATCTTTTGATCTAAATTATAAGAATTTATATTATAATCTTGTTACGACTCTATGCCATTAAACTAAGTAACAAAAGAGCGAAAACCATTAAGTTTTGTATAAAACATTTTTATCTCCGTTCAATACATAGTGAAAATTTAAAAAAACTTACAGTATTGTTATTTAAATCCCAAATAGTCTTAAGTTCCATCACAAGTCCAAATGTGTGAAGTTCCAATTAAATTCCTGTGGTATTCCAAATATATGCTGATATTGAATGTGTCGACGTGCCTGTAGTATCGAACGTGCTATTGTGCCAGTGGCTGGAGAATGGCAATAAGCTAGCAGTCTTAAGATGTATCACAATAATGCAATCAAAGTGTCCTTGTATGAATTCACTATAAATCCAAATTAAAGTTGCAATCCAATAATATATTATTGAGCACTTTGTAATTGTAGTGATTGATAATTTCATTTCAATAAATAAATCCACCTAAATCAAAACCTGAATACAGCAATAAGACTGATTCTGCTTCAGAGATTAAGGCAAGACTGAGTATTTCTTAGGTAAATAAGAATATGTACCCATCCACTTTACCTAGGTAGCAATTACCATTTTCTGAAAATAGTCTGTCAACTGGATAGGTAATTTCCATTCTGGAAGTTTCTTAGGTCATAATCAAGACTGTATCTTTATCTCAAATTGAAGTAAACATGTTTACTGTCAATACTGATCTGGATAATTAATCTACAATGATAGAAAAATGTTAGGTATGTATAATGTTGTTTACAGAATAAATGTCACTGGTCAATTACAACATGAACGTCATTTAGACAAAGTCAATTACAAAAAAAAAAACAAAAACAAAAAACAAATCAGAATAACAATATTCTCATTTATGTTGCACATGACATGGGAACCATATCCGACAAGATTGTCCAGTTTTAATGTTAATACCACTGTTGTCATATCAGACGACCATGACAAGTTAGACACAAGAAGCAAGACACAAGTGAATTTCGTAGAGAAAAAAGTAAGCTTCTAAAACCGTTCTATTAATGCAAACCCTGCATTGCAAAATTTGAAAACTATTTTGCCTCCAAAATTTACAAGATTCTCTGTAATCTTGCTGTAGTTGTTACTCTGTTAAGGAATAAGATATCATAAAATGTATGCTATTCATTTAATATGAACATTTCTTATAATTTTATTAATTATATTATCTCATTCGTTCGTAACTTTCAGATACTTCAAGATAGTTATGACACCTGTTACTCTTCATATCTTTATACACCTTGTCCTAATATGTTATCTCCTGTGTCGTTATATACCTTGTCCTAAAATGTTGTTATCTTTCGTATTGTTATACATATTGTCCTAAAATGTTATCTCATGTGCCGTTATACACTTCAAACTCGCTAGGAAATTACAAATAGGAGTCCATGACTCCTATTTTGGTAAAAATGTTGGTCCCATTGGCAAAAGTTTCAGACCCCTAACAGAGGCATATTGGAGGGGTCTGAAGTGGCTGAATGGCCAGATGAGAAGAACCAGTGGGTGATCTTACTTTTACGATTCTTTACACAGCTGGCATATAGCTCTGGTTTTGTCCATTAGAATCAGACTGAATTGTTTCAATTCAAGGAAAGACCTTATTCCGAACACTAAGCCAGGCATCATATACTTAGCTACCGTTCCATCTAAACTTGACATGCCTTGTGTTATGTATATTTGATTTGATTATATATGATTTTATATATATATATATATATATATATATATATATATATATATATATATATATATATATATATATATATATATATATTTATTTATTTATTTCAATTTAATTGTTTGTCAATTAAAAAGAAAATTCATTACATAATATTGTAATGTAAATTTATTCACTAGATATGATACTTTTTCAGAAAATAGTTTGACCTTGACTTCGCGTTTTATAAACACCAGGTGTTGATCTAAATCCTGACCTTGCTTCAAAATTTGTAACATCCACGTAAACTAGTTCTATTTTATTTTAAAATTATTGGTTGTTGTCGAGGTCATGATGGGTTTCGTGTCTAAGATGTAAACATTTTTTTTTTCTTACGAGTAAAAGGATTGGTTTTCGTCAGGGTCACACTGGGTGTACGTGACCTTTAACAAGTACCTACTTTCTATAAGCTTCGAGAAGATTATCACGTGACCCCTTGTTTACGTTTTAGGAGACGATATAATCTGTGGTTTGGAGAGTTATTCTCTGTAGAAGCTGGGCTGTTACATTTGAAGTTGAATGTTGTGCTGTTTGGAGTTGTTTCAAATTACTTGGATTCAAAAGGATTAATTCTGTTATTTTTCTGGAAAATACATGTGCTCATGTGAGATTCCTTCTCCGTACCTTCTCTTTTATATATTATGATAGAGCGGGTCCTATGTCAGAACGGGTCATGTGGGTAATCTAAGGTATTTTTGTCATTCTGTATGATTTGTTCCTTCAGATTTTTACTTTCTTTCTCAACATCAAACTCGCGTCGAGCACCTGTGCATTTTCCCACCACTCAGCAGCTAGTCTAAGTCTTTGAACTAGCCGCACAGCTATTGCGTCATGTTCTTTTGATGTGCTCTTATGACGCGTCATGTTCTTTTGATGTGCTCTTATGACATGTACATATGGGGGCCTTTCAACCACTGGAATTATGTCATTGTAAATACAGCACATCTAAAGTGACCAATTCATCAACACATTATCCCACTCAGCACGTGGTTGAAGGAGGACTGGAAAGCCATTGAATTTGACCTCCAGCTATTGCGTGCTTACGGAGAACTCCTGCAAAAGTAATTTTCTGCTTCCCAGATTTAAACAAAATGCGACCAAATACGCGTGATTAAGCGTTTCCGAGACCGCTTCACCTTGTCCTAAAATGTTATCTCTTGTGTCGTTATACATCTTGTCCTCATTGTTATCTCCTGTATTGTTATATACCTTGTCGTAAAAATGTTATCCTTATGTATAAAATTGTTCATTTTGCCTAAATAATTTATGCTCCTGCGCTGATTGCAAATGTTGACCAGTGATGTCATTCGTATCATCATATATTTTTGATGTCACTTTGCAAAACTAGTGGTTGTGGCATTCTAATATGCTACCTATGTGTGACCTGAGGTTTACATTCGTTAATAAATGTTTGTGCTATAGACAGATGCGCGTTAGGAGTACGCGGGGCCTAGGGCCAGAGGCGGCGTTACGAGTACGCAGGGCCTAGGGCCGACCATGACCGCGCGGGGCCAGAGTATCGGTATCTCGATTGGTATGCTACTGCACACACTGATTAGACTAAATCAACTTTTGCGATTTGCGTGCATTACGTGCGGACTGTATCAGCGTTTCCAATTTACCGGAGAATATAGCTTGACACACTCATGAAGACGACCTTAGGCCTGAAGCGCGGTGCCCCCTCAAGAGCGGGGCCTGGGGCGGTCGCCCTACTTGTCACCCCCAAACGCCGTTCATGCCTAGGGCCGACCATGACCGCGGGGGGCCCTATCGGTATCTCGATTAGTATGCTACTGCAAATATTTATTATGTCTAGACTAGATCAACTTTCGCGATTTGCGTGCATTACGTGCGGACTGTATCAGCGTTTCCAATTTACCGGAGAATATAGCTTGAAACACTCATAAGGACCACCTTAGGCCTGAAGCGCGGGGCCTGGGGCTGTCGCCCTACTTGCCACCCCCAAATGCCGGTCCTGGCTATAGATGGGGTCTTAAACTCAAACCACCCTAAGGGCCGCATGAGGACGATTCGATGGCCCAGGGTCCACAGCACACCTATATATGTAATTATTAAGCAAACATTTAGTAAAATATGAAAAATGTAAACATATCCATTATACATGATTATAGTGATTATACGCTGTATTTGTATTTTACTGTAAAGTTTACGCGAATTTAAAAGTAACAATAATCAGTACTTGGAAATATACGTGTTCAATTTAAGTCATTTTTTTTTGGCCACTCAGCCTGCAACGTTTTGCCTCAGCCAGCACATCAATGTTTGTTTTGATATCCCGAGATGAGGCTAATCGCAATGTTGCTGCCAAATGATCATCGGTGAATTTTGACCTTAAGACTGTCTTGTTTATTTTTAATGACGAGAAAAACTGCTCATATATGTAAGTGCTACCAAACATAGCAATGATGTTTGTAGCTTCAGAGAGCAACTTGGGGAATTTGTCTCGAGACAGAAACTTGTAGAACTCTGGAACTCCAATGTCCATACATTTCTGTTTCAAAACAATGTCACTCTGAAGCTCGAGTTCCTGTGCATGTACTCAGAAACGTTGTCAATATCCACTGCAAAAGGTATCGAAAAAGGTGGAATTGTGGCTCAAGTGCCTAAAACTCTTTAAACCGGTTTTCAAATTGTTTGTGCAAGTTAGCAATTATATTAGCACATTCTTTCATGAATGTGATTTTAACTTTTTCCCAATGAATTCAATGTGGAGAAATGGGCCAAGTTCCCTACAGTAACCTGTTTCTCCCACAGAGTGAGCTTGACTAAACAGTCAAGCATCTGTGTTCTTATCTACTTTTTACCGTGAAGTTGAAAGTTGAAGTTATTAAGGTGATTAGCTAGGTCTGTTAAGAAAACGATATTACAAATAAAGTTTGAATCAGAAAAATGAAAGATCTTTGCATTTCATTTTTGCATGAAGGTTTCAATCTCTTTTCTGAGTGAAAAAACCGTTTCATCGACTCAGCCACCTAACTTCAGTGTGATAAAGAAGTTCCTCATATTCACTTTCAATATTTTCTAGAAACGATGTGAACTGTGTGTGATTTAATCCTTTTGAACGAATGAAATTGACAGTTTTAACAATATCTATAACTTCCTTCATATATATACTTTACCACACAGAGCTTTTTGATGCAAAATACAATGGATGCTTGTGATATTATTTCTTGGTGAAGTGAGACTATTCAGTTTGGACTTCAGTAACCCCAAAACACCAATGTTTGCAGAAGACATTGCTGGTGCACCGTCCGTAACAAAGGATACGAGTTTGCTCCATGGTAGTGCAGCTTTTTCTATGCACTCTTCTAGTCCTGGAAATATGTCCCGTCCCGTTGTGGTACCTTTCAGTGGTACTAAGTCTAGCAACTCTTCTCTTATGTTTAAACTGACATCCACGCCTCTTATAAACACTGCACACTGCGCGGTATCAGAGACATTTGTACTCTCATCAAGCGCTATAGTAAATGCTTCAAATTCGTGTGTCTTTGAATCAATTGTTGCCTCACATTACCCGCTAGCTCAGTAATTCTGTTTACAACAATATTAGCGGACAAGGTTATGCCTTGAAATATGTTCCTTTAATCAGGACATAGAATTTCACTTGCTTTAACAAGACACTCTTCAACAAAAATGCCTTCTGTAAAAGGCTATGTTGATTTAGCTATCATTTCACTTATTAGGAAACTTGTCTTTAATGCATCTTCACTTGACTTGTTAATGTTCGAAAAGAAATTTGTTTGCTTGGCAATGCTGTTTTCATTTTCAAGATCTTTTCCTCTCTCATTTTTCCCGTGATAACATCATACATTTCACTGTGCATCGTTAAGTAATGGTGACGAATACACTGGTCAACAGTGAAATCATTACTGACTTGAAAAGGCCCTAATCTGTAGTATTTTGGTGTGCCGAACACGAATATAACCGTGAAAAATTTGTATTGGCTCTCGTTTTGAAGATATTCATATACCTCATTTTCTATGTTTCACTGTGTAAATTTCTCCAGTAGGACTGCAGCAACATCCGGAATAATGATGTAACATTGCATAATACCATCATGCTCACATCATCCACAGTTGATTGCATCATTTCCTGATGCAATGCAATACTAATGCCATGCGGCTGCTGAAGTAAGTTGACGTCAGCAGTGTACTATACATGTGTAGGCCTATTATACTAATGCCAGGCGGCTGCTGAAGCTGACGTAAGCAGTGTACTATATAAAGCCCAATCAGATAGGTTCAGCATTTAAAATATTTTAGACGTTGTGCGAGACAGTTCAAGCTACTGTTACATAAAACTTATTATTTTATCCATTTACGTACAATAAAGAACAGTAATGCCTCGAAAGTGTGTTAATACCGCGGACAATTTTTGCTATATTTGTGGGGAAGTGACATTTGCCAACCAGAAGAAAAGTATCAATTCTCAAGTGAAGAAGGCATATCATCTTTACTTCGGATGCAAGGTTGGTGACCAAGACAAGCCTTGGGCTCCGCATATATGCTGTGCTACATGTACAACACAGCTTTCACAGTGGTTGAATTGCAAAAGGTCATCAATGCCGTTTGCAGTCCCAATGGTGTGGAGAGAGCCAAGCAACCACCTAAATGACTGTTACTTCTGCTTGGTTCCTCCTCTTTCCGGCGGAATAACGAAGCGAAAGAAGTCGAGAATAGTCTACCCAAACATTCCGTCTGCATTGAGACCAGTTCCACATGGTGAGGGACTTCCTATTCCAGAACCTCCAGCAGAATATTCTCTTGATTCATCTGACGAAGACAAAGGTGAGTCGACCTGTTCTTCTCCTGGTCCATCAGCATGCAGTGATCCAGATTTTCACTGTGGTGCATCATCAACCCCACACAGAATAACACAGGAAGAACTAAATGACCTGATTCGTGATTTGGACTTATCAAAGAACAAGGCAGAATTGCTAGGATCAAGACTCCAACAATGGAATCTTCTAGAAGAAGATGTCACAATTACTGCATATCGAAAGCGCCACCAGCAATTGGAGCCTTTCTTCAGAAAGGAAAGTAATCTGATATTCTGTTCCGATATTGAGGGCCTCATGAATGCTTTAAAAATCACTCATGACCCACAAGAATGGAGACTATTTGTGGACTCTTCGAAACTGAGTCTCAAGGCTGTGCTTTTGCACAATGGAAACATTCTTCCATCTATTCCAGTAGCGTATGCTGTCCACATGAAAGAGACATACGATAACTTAAGGCAGCTACTGAATTCCATTGAGTATAACAAGTACAGCTGGCACCTCTGTGGTGATTTGAAGGTAGTTGCCCTTTTAATGGGACTGCAGCAAGGATATACAAAATACATGTGTTTCTTATGCGAGTGGGATAGCCGAGCAAGGGAAATGCACTACATGAGGAAGGAATGGACTCACAGGCAGAATGTAGCCATTGGAGAGAAGAATATCCAACACCCAGCTCTGGTTGAGGCTCAGAAAATCTTGCTACCACCCCTTCACATCAAACTAGGTTTGATGAAGAACTTCGTGAAAGCCATTGACCGGACTTTGCCAGCATTCCGATACCTGCATGAAAAATTCCCTCGACTCAGCGAAGCAAAGATTAAAGAGGGAGTATTTGTGGGTCCTCAGATTCGAGAGCTTTTCAAAGATGACCAGTTCAACAACTTGCTGGAAGGTGACGCGAAACAAGCATGGAATGCTTTTCGCCTAGTTTCTACAAACTTCCTCGGAAATGTTAGGGCAGAAAACTATAAGGAACTAGTAGAAGACATGTTGATGAAGTATAAGAAACTTGGCTGCAATATGTCTCTAAAGATTCACTTCCTTCATTCCCATTTGGATTTCTTTCCTAGCAACTGTGGTATTGTTAGTGATGAACACGGCGAACGTTTTCATCAAGATATCGCAACAATGGAACAAAGATACCAGGGAAAATGGTCCACTACAATGCTGGCTGACTACTGCTGGACACTCCTCAGAGATGCTCCCGAACAGCTGTACAAGAGACAGACGAAGAAATCTAAGATGTAGTCAATGACTTGATTTTTTATAGGTAGGCTATTACAGTTGACCTTTTACTATTGGAATGCATTTCGTTATGTAAACATTAATTTCTTGCAGATTACAAAAAAACTAGAGCCAATTTTGCAATTTGACTGTCATATTCGTGTTCAGCACATAAAAATTGATAAGAATTGACTAATTTTATTTCAGTAACATGACTTTTGTAAAAATTTGTTGTCCAGTGATATTATACTCTTTTAGCACAGCTATTGTTTGAACTTTACCTTTAACCTCTGTGACAAAGTACGTATTCTCCCACTTATCCTGGAAAACTCTTTTTTTCTTCCAGGAGCTTTCTTTTCTTAGACGTTGAGTCCATTTTCGAAGGGCGTAATAATAAATCGTGATCAATACATTCTTACACTAAAAACTTTTGTTAAAAATGACATCTGGGAAAGAAAAATAACTTAAAGAGTTATGTGCCTTCAGGATGTTCGGTCAGCCTCAAGTAACTGTTACAATATAAAGTTGCATCTTCAAAATGTGGTGTATTTATAGCTATAGTTTGTAGTTGTTTTTAATGCCCTCTTACAATTTGTGACGCCAATCACTTTGCGGGCCGCAGGATAAAGCTTGGCGGGCCTCTGTTTGAGACCCCTGTTCTATAGTGATGTCTATCCATTTCGGCTAGTTTCAAGACATCTGTGCTACTGTTGAATTTGTTGTATTTTTTAATGTTTATTAGCTCACTTCAACACCGGGGGGGGGGGGGGGCTAAATTTGAACCTACATTTACATTTAGTTCTACGTTATTAGTTCAGTTCGGGTGTCTATCACAGCTTTTTGCACACTTTTAATACTGTTATAACTGGAAACATGAAACTTGTTGAGAGATTGCATATTGACGAGTGCTACACCCTTATACAACAGTAAGTCATTGTGACAAATATTTCATGCTCCGTTGACTTTCATTAAATTTTGTCTTTTATGTTATTTCTCCAGCTCATTTCATGCTAGAGTCATCCAACTATATGATTGTATGCATCTCTGTTAGTTGTATACCTTACAACAAGAAAGTATCGCTTACTACTCTCTCATTACAAAAGTAGGTCTCTGTGCTCTTTTCTTTATCGACTTTGTTAACATTCTGTGTTGTAATATGTTGTATTCTAATGCTCTGTTCATGCTAGAATCATGAAACTAGACAAGTGTATGCATATCTATTAGTACCACACCATTACACAAAGAATGTCACTGCGACCCATATTTAACATTTTATTGGCTTAGGACGAGTTTCTTTTGTATATAGTTCATCAAGGAGGGTATTATCTCGATGAGTACTAGAAACTTACTACATTAGGTCACCATTACCCATATTTCATGGATCACTGCCTTTTTTCAGTCTCGAGAACTAATCATACCTGAATCATCAAACTAATTTACTGTATGCATCCGTATTGGTACCATTTCCTCTTGGCAAGAGAAGTTTATTGTGACCTACATTTAGCATTTTGCTGGCTTTTTGGCTTATGTTAAACTTTTGCATTTAGCTACTCACCACACTGGTGTCTTATCATCTGTATAACACTACCTGGAATAATGAAACTTGGCGACAGGTTGTATCTTGATAAGTGCTACACCCTCATCTTAAAGGGGAATCACTCTTCACTAACTTTTACTGTTAAGCTTCAATAAATAAAGTAGGTGAATGTTTACATCTGTCTTAGTTCTACACTCATACAAAAAATGACTTGCAATTAGCTTACGACCACACAGGTTTTGGGCATAATCTGTGCATGCTATCCTACATAGAATTATGAGATATTTGGCATACTCTGTTCATACTATCCTATATAGGATTGAGATTTGGGCATACTCTGTTCACACTATCGTATATAGGATTGAGATATTGGGCATACTCTGTTCCCACTATCCTATATAGGACTGAGATATTGGGCATACTCTGTTCCCACTATCCTATACAGGATTGAGATTTTGGGCATACTCTGTTCACACTATCCTATATAGGATTGAGATTTTGGGCACACTCTGTTCGCACTATCCTATATATATTTATGAAATTACTTTATGCATACTATCCATTACAGAATCACAAGAGGATGTACTTTGATGCGCAAGAATCCCTCATTTCTGTGGCAGGTCAATATCGACCATATTTATGTTTAACTGACTTGGGTTACATTTTGTGTTTGATGTTCATTTCTCAAGCATGGTTCATGATAGAATCGTCAATATGATGATCATATGCATCCTTTGCAAACACACTTCTACAACAAATGAGGGTGATCGTGGCCTATTTTATTTTCAGTTCGTTCTGGCCTGGGTTACATTTCTGCATTTGGCTCATGCTCGCATGAGTTTTGGAATGTTAGATGCAAATGAAATTTAATGAAACTTGTTGAGTGGGTGCATCTTGCTCAGTTTTATGCCTCCTTTGCCAAGTTAATTCGCTGTAACCTATATAATTGTTTCTGTGACTTCATTTAAATGTTGTTTATTTTGGAGGTAATGTTTATGTTGCAGCCATGAAGCTTGTTAAGTGGTATTATCTATGTCACTACTGCACCCTTAAAACCAAGGAATATAATTGTGACCTACATGTTATGTTCTCTAAATTGGGTCAGGTAATTGTATTTAGGATAAGATTTCTTCATCTTTGTTAAGCACGTGTTGAGCCCAGTCTAGTCAAGAATGCCCTTCCTGACCAATGTAGTTGGAAGTGAAAATAAGTATTCTTATTCAACGATAAACGTTCCAAATTAATTAATGTACATTGTATATTGAGCTAAGTTAATGTTACAAAAGAAACACAGGAAAAAAGAATGACTCCAAAATAGGAATTAAATTTGATTGTTCATTCTTTCCTTATGCACACCTTCAAAATGTCATTACGACTGCATGTCTTAACATACCCCACATGACAAATCATACTACTCAGTTTAAGATTTCAAAATACCTATTCATGAGACCTAACTCGTCTAGTACGAATTAATATAATTTTTCCAAGATACCACCTGGTCGATCTGTCCAGTGGGAAAAAGGCCGAACCTTGTAAACGTAGTTATTATTAGCAATTGTCAACACGTACGTAAGTATCTCTTTATAGATACTATGCAATTTTACACGCTTTAACATCTTAAAACAGACTCTATGCACGTACACAATTTTAAATAAAGATAATCGCTACAATTTACAGCCATGAATACAAATGACAAAAAGAGACAAAACCATTTACTAATAAATAAAGTGGACAAGCAACTAGTTCACAATCTGCAATTTTATCGCAAAATTAAGTGTTCATTACATTTTATTTTTATCAATAAATGTAAGTTTATTTTTTATTTTAGGTCAAGTTGGTGATTGGAAAAACTGGTTTACTGTGGCTCAAAATGAAGAATTTGATGGCCTCTACGTGAGATGGATGGCTAACAGCAATTTGAAATTCAGATTCACACTTTAAAAATCTGTAACGGAGATTGTTTAACTAAATTTAAAATTAAAATAAATCTCGCAGTTTCTATTTATTCTTGTAAGGACGGCATATACCATGTTACGGTTTGGTGAGCTTGAAGTTCAATTCTAATAAATCACGTCTTTCTATTAAGAAGCAAACAAGTCTTCATTGATGGATCCGATAAAGCCAAAGGCCTTTTGATTGATGACTTTACTTCTTAACCTGAAACGTTTTCATCCAAATTTATATTATTGGCAACGAACAGAGCCGGCGCTACCATATAGGCAAACTAGGCAGCCGCCTAAGGCGCTGATTTCAGGGGGCGTATTTTCTCCAAATCAACAACAGTTTTGAAAAATAAATAAATAAATTTCCGTTTTATTGAGGGTTGTTTTTTTATCCTGGTTTATTTCATACAGGGACAAATAATCGGGTAGATTCAGTCTGACTGAAACACCAGGCTGACCGGAATTGTTTATAAATTTAGAAATTGATATTTTCGGGGGGGGGGGGGGGGCGCCAGAATCTAACCTTGCCTAGGGCGCCAGATAGTCTGGCGCGGGCCTTGGCAACGAATATACATAACGATTCGCTGGTAATAACACCGTAAAGTGTCTAATTTTGAATTGTATTGAACCTTAAAGTTGAATGCATTGAGCATTAAAATTTTATGAGGTTATGAAGGGACCTAATTAGCGGAATTTGTATAGCGGAGTCTCAGGGAATACTGAGAACAGCAGGCGGCAGAGAAAGAAAGAGTTAGTCAAGCCGAGGAAAAAAGAAAGAAATCAGACAAGCCGAGGGAAAACAGAATCAGACAAGCCGAAGAAAGAGAAAGAATCAGACATCCGAAGAAAAAAAAAGAGAAATAGAGTTAGCCAAAATGCAGGCCAAAGAAAGAGCCAGGGACAGAGAACATACGTTAGCCATGGAGAGACTAAGGATCAATGCGGAATCTAGGAGGGGCCAAGAACTGAATGAACATTCAGGACCCACAAGCAAAAAGTCGGAGGATAGACTACCGTCCAGATAACAATGCAGATGTTTAACGACTGAGACGATTACGACGCTCTCAAGAAAGCGATGTTAAGGCACTACGAGTTGTGGGCTGAAAGTTATCGCAATCCTTTCAGAGATTCGTCTTAGGGAACAAAGGTGACACTCGCAATTTCATACTCGCGTACGCGTGCTTTTCGATAAATGGATTAAAATGACAGACACCTCGCTCACTTATCAGGGCATACGAGAGGAGATCTTGAAAGAACATGTCCTCAGTACGTATCGGAAAGACCTGATCGCATTTTTAGCGGAGCGTGATTTCGCTACCTTAGAAGATATCACTGCGATGGCTGAGTGATATGAGAGTGCAAACTCTCGTCCAACTACCTGGGGTGGCAGGGATCGACCCTGTGTCACTGACGTTAGAAGAGCTAACGGTTTGGCACCTCATTGGCGGATAGGTCAAAATGGTGGGAAGCAAGGGGCTGATAATACCAGCCGTGATCAGTTCCATGGCACAGGAAAGACCCAAGGGGTAGAAAAGGTACCCCTGGTAATAAAGCTGAAGTGGTATGCTACGGCTGCAACAAACCTGTCCATATTCTCAAAGACTACAGGAAATATCGTCCCACCATAAATGAAGTGACATCAGGCACTGGTAGAAGGTGTAAACCAGTAGAATGGTCTAATACAGCAACAGCTTCGGTAAATGGAGAGAAGGCTACCGTGCTGTATGACACCATCTGTAGTTATCCACCCTTGGTGGATAGCAAATTTGTCAAATCTGCTGATTATACAGGTGAGACAGTGATAGTCCATTTTGCTACTAGGTCTAAAGGTTCTCTTCCGGTTGTGTACACCGACCTTGATTCGCCGTATGTGGAAGGACGAATTCAAGTTTCGTGCTTGTCAGGATTGTCGCATGACGTAATTTTAGAATGTAGGTATGTGTTGCCACAGCCTAATCCTATGACGTGTACAACTATACACGTGGGGTCCATAGAGACGACCCCTTAGAATTCGCCCTTAGATAATTTGCTACCTGGTGAATTAAGGAGACTTCAAGAGGAAGATTCTACCCGTAACAGGATATGCGAGTATAAAAAGAAGGGGTCCGTTCGGAACTTCCGAGACGGGGAGGTAGAATTCGTGATGAAACGGGGTACTTTGTATCGATACTCCCGGGAAGGATCCGAGAGGTATAAACAAATGATTGTAACTCGATCTAAGAGAGAAGAAATGCTTAGGCTAGCACATGAGAGCCATCTTGGTAGTCACATTGGTAGTCACATGGGCGTGGCAAAGATGCGAGATAGGTTAGTGAGGGTATTCTACTGGCCAGGTGTGTATGGGGATATAAAGAGGTTTTGTCTGTCGTGTGACAAGTTTCAGCGGGTGGCACCTAAGACCTCACATCGCCCAGTGTCACTACTAACCACCCCTCTGATTGATGAACCTTTCTCGAGGGTGACGATGGACTTGATAGGTCCGATAAAGCATGCGACAGGAAGTGGTAATCGTTGTGTTAACGATTGTTGATTACGCTACCCGATACCCTGAGGTCGTTGCATTGAAAAACATTGATTCAGTTACGGTGACTGAGGCTTTGTTAGGAGTTTGGTCCAGAGCTGGTGTTCCTGAAGAGATACTAACTGACCAAGGGAAGCAGTTTCTTAGCCAGGTGAAGGACTACTACTAATCCGTATCGCTCGAAGTGCAATGTTCTTTTAGAGCGTTTCAATGGGAGCAAGCTCTGAAGAATTTGTGTGAAGGTCGACCCAAGGACTGGTATCGATACCTTCCCGCGATACTTCTTACGTACCACGAAGTACCCCAAGCTAGTCTAGGATTTTCACCTTTCGAACTAGTTTAAAGAAGGACAGTGAGAGGAACCATGGCTGTATTGAAACCATTATTGACGGATGAAAATGCATTAAAAAAAGTACAAACAACGTATCAGTATGCTGTTGATTCCGTAACAAACTGGAAGAAGTTTGCAACTTGGCCCAGAAGAATCTCCGTGACGCACGGGGACTTCAAGTCAAGTACTAAGACAAGAGGGCGAAGGAACGGAAGTTTGAAGTGGATGACAAGGTACTGTTGTTATTACCGTTGGAGCACAACAAACTCCAAAGATCCTGGAGGGGACCGTTCATTGTAACGGAAGAGAAGGGTGAATAGAACTACCATATCCAGGTAGGAGGTAAAGAGAAGTTGTACCACGATAACCTTCGTAAACGCTATCGTGAAAGGGAGACACCCACTTAGTTCGTGGTTGCTGCAATTGTGACAGAAGAACCCGACGACAAAGAAGTAGCGGCGGAAGTACTTCCTAGTTGTCCTTTGACGAGGGTTGAAACCTACGTATCGACGTTGTCCTTGACGTAACATTAACGTCAGAACAACGTGAAAAGGTGAAGGAGATTCTCCACGACTACTCAAGTGTCTTTACAGAAAGACCAGGCATGGCGGATTTGAAAGAGTTCAGTTTGACGTTGCTGGAGGAAAGGCCTGTGAAACAACCCCTATCCACTACCTCATGCAAAGTTAGAAACTGTGTGGGACAAAATTAGAACTATGATTGAACCAGCCAAATATGCATATAGTTCACCAGCTGTTTTGGCCCAGAAGAAGGATGGTGATCACCGCTTTTGTGTCGACTTTCGGAAATTTAACAGGATCACAGAATTTCAAGTCGAAATGTTACCTGATCCCGGTCCATATTTGCTGAGTATCCAAAGCCAAATATGATTTTACAATAGACTTGTCCATCGGATATTGGCAAATTCCAGTTCCTAGGGAAGACCGTCCAAAACTTGCCTTTGCAACACCAGATGGGACATACCATTGGGTATTCATGCCGTTCGGGGTCCAGAATGCACCCATCATTTTCAACCGAATGATGAAGAAACTGTTAGAACCTTTAAGAGGGATCGGAATTTCAAATTTCATGGACGATTTGTTATTGGCGACACCTACTTGGGAAGAAGACGTGGTCTTACTGAGAAAAGTTCTCGAACGACTTAGACAGGGTTCACTGCCCGACCATCTAAATGTCACATAGGATTTCGGAGACTCGCTTATCAGGGACGCACAGTCAGTGAAGATACATTAACCCCAGACAGTGCTAAAGTCGACAACTTCGGAACGCTGCACGTCCATAAACGAAGACAGAAGTGCGATCTTTTTTAGGACTTGCGGGTTATTGTCGTATGTTGCAAACTTTAGCGCTGTTGCTAGTCCGTTGACTGACTGGACAAGGAAGAAGGCTGTAACAAAGATTATTTGGAGAGACGCTTGTGAGAGAGCAATTCAGACGTTGAATGGTAGGTTGACGTCAGACGCCGTAGTGAGACTACCGAATGTGACAAAGGAATTTGTTTTACTTACCGACGCTTCTGATAGGAGTCTTGGTGCATTTTTACTGCAAGAAGATTATGGGAACTTAATTTCCGGTTGCTTATGGTAGCAGGAAGTTATCGCCAGCAGAACGTAATTTTTCTGTTACCGAAAGAGAATGCCTAGCGATAATCTTTGGGATCTCTAAATTTCAGCTCTATCTGTAAGGGCGAAAGTTTATTCTGGAAACTGATCACCAACCACTGGCTTATTTTCCCAAGCTAAATTGACAAATGAACGTTTAATGAGATGATCATTATTTCTTCATCAATATCAATTGCATTACATTAAGGAAAGCGCCAATGTATGAGCAGATTGTCTGAGTAGACCTAAATGATTCTGAGTTGAATGGGTCACCTCAGGACATGTAAACAATAACTTGAAATGCAACTTCAAATTTCGGAGAGCAACATCCCAGATTTTACTCTTAAAGGGGGCCTATGTAAAGTGTTGAATTTTTAATTCTTTGAACCTTAAAGTTGAATGCATTGAGCACTAAAATTTTATTACGTTTAAGTCAGAAAAGTCTTTGTGAAGGGTCATCTTGACCTTTCCTCTTTTGTCTACTCATGTCATTTTTTAACTTGAATGGCTTGCATATATGACTCATTGAAGTGTGATCAGGGCATTGCAACGCTGTATTGAGAATGTAAACATTTGAGCTACCAACCATAACCGATTGATATGAACTCTTGTCAAATTATCAATTTTCAAAAGGGAAATTGATATGCACCGTAGTTCAGAGATTCTAGGCTATCTAAAATCTGACACAAATAAAAATGATTATCTTGGGACACATTTAGGAACCACTAATTACGATTGGCCAACGTAAATTAAGGCGTACACTTTGGAAGTAATGTGAATTTAAAGTGACGACCTGGGCCGAAATTCTTTAGTCCGAAAATCTCGAGAGATGATAACTTTTTCCCCGAGAAAACATAATAAGAGTACTGCTTTCCTCGATAAACAAGAAAAGGGACCAGGTGGCTGTCTTGTAAGAAAAAAACAGGGTTTAGTGCATGCACTAACAATTTCTGAAAGACAACAGCATTAAGGTACTCAAATTTAATTTTTCGCGTAATTTTTTATTTTTGATTGTTCTTATGCAAATCTGTTGGATATGGAAACAGAACCAGATGGGTTTTTTCTGATGGACTGGTGAACAGAGAATCTGGTGGATTATTTTCTGACGGACTGGTAAACAGAATAGTTTGGGTTTTTTCTGATGGACTGGAAAACTGAGAATCATGTGGTTTATTTTCTGACGGACTGGTAAGCAAAGAATCGGATGGCTTATTTTCTGATCAAATAGTAAACAGAGAATCGGTTAGTTTATTTTCTGATGGACTGGTAAACAAAATCAGGTTTAGTTTCAAATGGAATAGTAAACATAATCAGGTGGTTTATTTTCTGATGGACTGATAAACAGATAATCGGGTGGGTTTTTTCCACAGATGGAATAGTAAACAGAAAATCAGGTAGTTTATTTTCTGATGGACTGGTAAACAGAGTAACGGGTGGGTTATTGTCAGATGGAATAGTAAAGAGAGAATGAGGTGGTTTATTTTCTGATGGACTTGAAAGAGAATCGCTTGGTTCATTTACTGTTAGACTTGTAAACAGAAATCACGTGATTTATTTTCTAATTGTTTTGTAAACAGAATGTTGGTTGGTTTATTTTCTGATGGACTGATGAACAGAGAATCGGATGGTTTATTTTCTTATGTCTGATAAACAAAATCGTTTAATTTTCTGAGGGACAGGTGAACAGAGAAACGGGTGGTTTATTTTCAGATGGAATGGTAAACAAAGAATAGGTGAATTTTTGTCTGATGGTCTGATAAACAGAATTGGATGGTTTATTTTTCTGATGGACTTCAAAACAGAATTGGCTCTTTTAATTTATTATGGACTGGTAAGCAAAGAATCGGGTGGTTTATTTTCTGATGGAATACTAAAGAGATAATCGGTTGCTTTATTTTCTGATTGACTGGTAAATAAAATCTGGTTGTTTATTTTCAGATGGAATAGTAAACACAATCAGATGGTGTATTTTCTGATGGACTGGTAAACAGAGAATCGGGTGGTTCATTGTCAGATGGAATAGTAAACAGAGAATCAGGTGGTTTATTTTCTAATGGAATGATGAATAGAGAACCGGGTGGTTTATTGTCAGATGGAATAGTAAAGAGATAGTCAGGTGGTTTAGTTTCTGATGTACTAGTAATAGTGTATTGGGTAGATTATTGTAAGATAAAATAGTAAACTGAGAATCAGGTGGTTTATTTTCTGACGGACTAGTAAATAAAAACAATCGCTTGGTTCATTTTCTGTTGAACATGTACACAGAAATCGCGTGATTTATTTTCTGATTGTCTTGTTAACAGAGAGTTGGTTGGTTTATTTTCTGATGGACTAGTAAATAAAGAATCGGTTGGATTATTGTTGGATGGAGTAGTAAACAGAATCAGGTGGTTTAGTTTCGGATGGACTGGAAAACAGAATCGGTCGGTTGCTCTTCTGATGGACTGGAAAACAGAACCAGATGGTTTATTGTCTGACGGATTGGTAAACAGAGAATCGGTTGTTTTTTTGTTCTGACGGACTGATAAACTGAGAAACATGTGGTTTATTTTAATGCGGACTGGTAAACAAAGAATCTGTTAGTTTATTTTCTGATAGAACATTGCACAGAGAATCGGTTGGTTTATTTTCTGATGGACTGGTAAAGAAAATATAATTGTTTATTTTAAGATGGAATAGTAAACAGAATCAGGTGGTTTATTTCCTGGTGGAATGGTAAACATAATCCGTTGTTCATTTTCTGTTGGACTGGTAAACAGAACCAGATGGTTTATTATCTAATGAACTGGTGAAAAGAGAATCCGGTATATTGTTTTCTGACAGACAAGTAAACAGTGAGACTTGTGTGGGTTTTTTTCTGATGGACTGATAAATTATAAATCGGTGTTTGTTTTCTGATGGAATAGTAAACAGAGAATCGGTTAGTTTATATTCTGATGGACTGTTAACACAATTTGGTTGTTTATTATCTGCTGGAATAGTAAACATAATCAGGTGGTTTATTTTCTGATGGACTGGTAAACAGAGAATAGTGTTGCTTTTTTCTGATGGACTGGAAAACTGAGAATCATGTGGTTTATTTTCCAAAGGACAGGTAAGCAAAGAATCGGATGGTTTATTTTCTGATGAAATAGTAAACAGAGAATCGGTTAGTTTATTTTCTGATGGACTGGTAAACAAAATCTGGTTGTTTAGTTCCAGATGGAATAGTAAACAGAACCAGGTGGTTTATGTTTGGTGGAATGGTAAACATAATCTGTTGGTTCATTTTCTGTTGAACTGGTAAACAGAACCAGATGGTTTATTGTTTAATGAACTGGTGAAAAGAGAATCCGGTGTATCATTTTCTGACGGACAGGTAAACAGAGATTTGTTTTTTTTTTTTCTGATGGACTGGGAAATTAAAAATCGGTGGTTTATTTTCTGATGGACTAGTAACAGAGAATCGGTTAGTTTATATTCTAATGGACTGTTAACAAAATTTGGTTGTTTATTATCAGCTGGAATAGTAAACAGAATCAGGTGGTTTATTTTTTGATGGACTGGTAAACAGAATAGTGTGGGTTCTTTTCTGATGGACTGGAAAACTGAGAATCAAAAGGTTTATTTTCCGACGGACTGGTAAACAAAGAATCGGATGGTTTATTTTCTGATGAAATAGTAAACAGAGAATCGGTTAGTTTATTTTCTGATGGACTGGTAAACAAACTCTTGTTGTTTAGATTCAAATGGAATAGTTAACATAATCAGGTGGGGTTTTTCTGATGGACTGTAAATAGAGAATCAGGTTGTGTTTATTGTTTTTGATGGAAGAGTAAACAGAGAATCAGATGGTTTATTTTCTGTTGGACTGGTAGACAAAATCGGTTGGTTCATTTTCTGTTGGACTGGTAAGCAGAACCAGATGGATTATTGTCTGATGGATTAGTGAACGCAAAATTGGGTGTATTATTTTCTGAGTTCCTTGTAAACTGAGAATTATGTCGTTTACTTTCGTACGGACTGGTAAACAAAGAATCGGGTGGGTTATTTTCTGATGGATCAGTACACTTAGAATCAGTTGGTTTACTGTCTGATGGACTGGTAAATAGAATTGGATGTTTTATTTTCTGATGGACTGGTAAACATAATTGGATGGTTTATTTTCTGATGGACTGCAAAACAGAATTGATTGGTTTACTTTCTTATGGACTGGTAAACAAAGATTCGGGAGGTTTATTTTATGATGAAATAGTACACAGAGAATCGATTGGTTTATTTTCTGATTGACTGGTAAACAAAATATAGTTGTTTATTTCGAAAAGGAATAGTAAACAGAATCGGGTGGTGTATTTTCTGATGGACTGGTAAAACAGAATCGGGTGGTTTATTGTCTTATGGAAGAGTGCACAGAGAATCGGTTGTTTTTTTTCTGATTGACTGGTAAACAAAATCTGGTTGTTTGTTTTCAGAAGGAATAGTAAAAATAATCAGGTGGTGTATTTTCTGATGGACTTGAAAATAAAGAAATTGGGTGGTTTATTTTCTAATGGAATAGTAAACCGAGAATGAGGTGGTTTATTTTCTGAAGGAACAGTAAACATAGAATCAGGTGGTTAATTTTCTAATGGACTGGTAAAAAGAATCGGTTGGTTCATTTTACGTTGGACTCGTAAACAGAACATAATGGTTTTCGTGTGATAGATTGGTGAACAGATAATCGGGTGTTTTATTTTCTAATGTACTGGTAAACTGAGAGTCACGTGGCTTATTTTCTAACGTGCTAGTGAATAAAGAATCGGGTGGTTTATTTTCTGATGGAACACTACACAGTCACTTGGTTCATCTTCTGTTGGCCTGGTAAATAAAATGTGATTATTTTCAGACGGAATATTAAATAAAAGCAGGTGATGTATTTTCTGATGGACTGTCAAGCAAAGAATCGGTTGGTTTATTGTTAGATGGAATAGTAAACAGGGAATCAGGTGGTTTATTTTCTAATGGACATATAAATAGAGAATCGTGTTGTTTATTGTTAGATGGAATTGTAACGGAAAATGAGGTGGTTTATTTTTTCATGGTTTAGTAAATAGATGTCGGGTTGTTTGTTGTCAGATGGAATAGTAAACAGAGAATCAGGTTGATCATGTTCTGATGGAAAGGTAAACAGAATCGGTTGGTTCATTTTCTGTATGACTGGTAAACAGGACCAGATGGTTTATTGTTTAATTGACTGTTAAACAAAGCATCGGGTTGATTTATTTTATGAAGGAATAGTACACATATAATCGGTTAATTTATTTTCTGATAGTAAACAGAATCAGTTGGTTCATTTTCTGTACGACTGGTAACCAAGACTAGATGGTTTATTGTCTAATTGAATGGTGAACAGAGAATCGGGTGTATTATTTTCCGACGGACTGGTAAATAGCGAAATGTGTGGGTTTCTTTCTGATGGACTGGTGAAGTGAGAATGTTGTGGTTTATTTTCTTACGAACTGGTAAACAAAGAATCAGTTGGTTTATTTTCTGATGGAATAGTACACATAAAATCGGTTGGTTTATTTTCTGATGGAATAGTACACATAAAATCGGTTAGTTTATTTTCTGATGGAATAGTACACATAAAATCGGTTGGTTTATTTTCTGATGGAATAGTACACATAAAATCGGTTGGTTTATTTTCTGATGGAATAGTACACATAAAATCGGTTAGTTTATTTTCTGATGGAATAATAAATAGCGAAATGTGTGGGTTTCTTTCTGATGGACTGGTGAAGTGAGAATGATGTGGTTTATTTTCTTACAAAGTGGTAAACAAAGCATCAGTTGGTTTATTTTCTGATGGAACAGTACACATAAAATCGGTTAGTTTATTTTCTGATGGAATAGTACACATAAAATCGGTTAGTTTATTTTCTGATGGAATAGTACACATAAAATCGGTTAGTTTATTTTCTGATGGAATAGTACACATAAAATCGGTTAGTTTATTTTCTGATGGAATAGTACACATAAAATCGGTTAGTTTATTTTCTGATAGATTGGTAAATAAAACCTGGATGTTCATTTTCAGATTGAACAGCAAACTGAATCATGTGGTGTATTTTCCTATGGACTGGTAAACAGATAATCGGGTCGTTTATTGTCATTTGTAATATTAAACAGAGAATCAGGTGGTTTGTTTTATAATGGACTGATAAGTAGAGAATCGGGTGGTTTATTTTATAATGGACTGATAAGTAGAGAATCGGGTGGTTTATTTTCTGACGGACTACTAATTAGAGAATCGGGTGGTATATTGGCAGATGTAATAGTAAACACAGAATCAAGTTGGTTCATTTAATTGGACTTGTAAATAGGACCAGATTGTTTACTGTCTAATGGGCTGGTGAATTTAGAATCGAGTGTATTATTTTCTGATGCACTGGTAAACAGAATTGTGTAGGTTTTCTTCCCTGATGGACTCGTTAACTGAGAATCAAGTGGTTTATTTTCTGATGAACTGGTAAACAGAATCGGTTGGTTTATTTTCAGATGGAATAGTAAATATAGTAAAGGTGGTTTATTGTCTGATGGACTGGTAAACAGAATTGTGTAGGTTTATTTTCAGATGGAATAGTAAACATAGAAAAGGTGGTTTATTGTCTGATGGACTGGTAAACAGATAATCGGTTGGTTTATTTTCAGATGGAATAGTAAATATAGAAAAGGTGGTTTATTGTCTGACGCACTGGTAAACAGAATTGTGTAGGTTTTTTTCCCTGATGGACTCGTTAACTGAGAATCAAGTGGTTTATTTTCTGATGGACTGGTAAACAGAATCGGTTGGTTTATTTTCAGATGGAATAGTAAATATAGAAGAGGTGGTTTATTGTCTGATGGACTGGTAAACATAGAATCGGTAGGTTTATTTTCAGATGGAATAGTAAACATAGAAAAGGTGGTTTATTGTCTGATGGACTGGTAAACAGAGAATCAGGTGGTTTATTTTCTATAGGACTGATAATTAGAGGATCGGGTAGTTTATTTTCTGATGGAAAAGTAAACAGAGAATCAGGTGGTTTATTTTCAGCCAAGACTCTCAACAATTATTAAGTGGTCCCCCAAGACTCTCAACAATTATTAAGTAGTCGGCCAAGACTCTCAACAATTATTAAGTGGTCAGCCAAGACTTTCAACAATAATTAAGTGGTCAGCCAAGACTCTCAACAATTATTAAGTGGTCAGCCAAGACTCTCAACATTTATTAAGTGGTCGGCCAAGACTCTCAACAATTATTAAGTGGTCAGCCAATACCTCAACAACTATTAAGTTATCAGCCAATACTGTCAACATTAAGTGGTCGACCAAGACTTTCAACAGTTATTAAGTGGTCAGCCAAGACCTCAACAATTGTTGAGTGGTCAGCCAAGATCTCAACAATTATTAAGTGGTCCGCCAAGACTCTCAACAATTATTAAGTAGTCGGCCAAGACTCTCAACAATTATTAAGTGGTCAGCCAAGACTTTCAACAGTTATTAAGTGGTCGGCCAAGACTCTCAACAATTATTAAGTGGTCGGCCAAGACTTTCAACAGTTATTAAGAGGTCAGCCAACAATTATTAACTGGTCGGCCAAGACTCTGAACAATTATTAAGTGGTCAGCCAAGACTCTCAACAGTTAATAAGTGGTCAACTGAGACCCTTAGCAATCTTCAAGTGTTCCGCCAAAACTAGTTTGAGAACCATGAGTTAGATAATTGTACTCCATGCATATCTTGTGAGACCTCAGCTACAGTAGCTGTTCAAGGTAATTACTGATGCATGAGCTTTGCTCGTTTTGTGTTCATACTTGCTGTCATGCTAAGAATTCTCAAAGTCTGTGACTTTCACACAGTAAAATCTGTTTACCAGGGGGTGGACAGTTCCAATAGCTCCGGAAGCATACTTAATGAACAATGATTTGAAGCAAAAGAATAATTTATCGGTTTTATGAACTCATTATCAGACAAATACTTTGATATCATAGGAATTATATTAGTCGTAGACCAGAAGTTGCATCAGAGAACCATTTCACGATGTAGACTTTTAATGAGTGTACATTAAAGTATAACCTTTTGAGCCAATCATATTTCGCAAATGGCGTGGTTGCCCCATAGTGTACATGTTTTGAAAACGAGAGTCGCTTGTATTTAATGTATATGTATTGAAGAAGACAATGTCTAATTCTTCCATGGAACAGGATTCCTAAAGTTTTTTGAGTGAATGGTAAGTAAGTCTACAGTCGCAAACATGGTATATGTAGCTGTTTTCACCGACTGTCACCTGAGCTTGACGTCCCGGCACGTTTCAGAGCCCATAACTTCAGTTTGGTACAACACAGAAAAGTAAATAATGGCTTGATGAATAGAAAAATATCGCAGGAGTCAAACAAGCCATAGAGTATGGTCGTGTGACTTTAAAGACAGAAATAGCAGAAAGAAATCGAGAGTAATGGGTGGAACCAAGTATTTGAAAGTTTCGTTACCTTCTCTCTTATACAGTATGATAGAGAGGGTCCTATGTCAGAATGGGTTATCGGGGTAATCTGAGGTATTTTTGTCACTCTGTACGAGTTTTTTCCTTCATATTATTGTTGTTTTTTTTCCTCTCAACTCCTAGCTCGTGTCGAGCACCTGTGTGCCACAAGGGCAGACAAGCCCAGAATGTCTTAAAAACGGAGGAAAGTGGGAGCCCCAGCCTCATGAAGGACACTATAATTCAATATACAACGAGGAAGCCATCAGAAAGCGTACATATACAGTGAGGAGGCCGTTAGAGGGCGTCGCTACACAAGAAGCCATCCGAGGGAAAAACAGTTTAGTGCAAGAAGTATCAGTGAACCATAAAGTGTTCTAAACAAATTTAAGAACAATAAATGACATTTAAGAATGATTTAACCGAAGAGGGTTTTATTTATTCTTTTACTATCATGTATTTTTTTTATTTAAATTCATCAGAATAATATAATTAAAGCAGTATGTATGTATGTATGTATGTATGTATGTATGTATGTATGTATGTATGTATGTATATATATAATGCAAGAAATAATTGCAAGACGCTTATGGGATCGAATTTTTGGAATTCGTCACTAGATATGATTTGTGACCATGTAACCCTATAGAGTTTCACCTAGGACCCAAACCCCAAAAACAGTACAAATCTGTTTATGAATATAGGTCACATGGTTCATTAATTACCAATTAAGAAGTAATATAAGTAACTGGTGGAGAAGGACAAACAAAGCCAACTAAATCAACATTTTTGAGAGCTGTAGGGTTAAAAATATTATATTTCCTATTTCTGGCACATATATGCATGAATCCAAACTTAAAATTGTTCGATCGATCGATCGAAATTGAGAGAGAGAATGAATTAAATCAAGCTTTACAAATACCAATAAATAATATCTAGTAAAGTCCACGTGCCTTTACCCATCATGATATGAAAATCCACCTATTGCATTACAATACAATATCAGCATATAATTTTATTGTCATATGAGATATTGTTGGGGTTGGGGTTAACGCCATTTTTCAGCACTAGATAGGCTATACATGGCGGCCAATATTAATGGTGGAGGAAGAACATGAGAAAATCCACGGAAAGAACCACCAACCCAGAGAAGCTACTGGCAAGCATTCTCACATACGCACATAAGCCGAACCCAAGACTAGAACCCATGCAGACAGAGGTGAGATGGCAGTGATCCATAACGGTGAGCCTTTAGACCACTCGGCCATTCATATGAGAGGGTGAACTTGCAAAATATGCAAGGCAAAACTTTCATTAAGTTATTTCACACATTTATTTTCAAATGCAACCAACCTTCAACAGTGAATGAAAATCAGTAAAACTCAACATTTTCAACTCCATTAAATATGACCAAATGAAATTGTGGAAATAAAAATAGCAATGCTTTATGAAGGAAGAATAAAACAGGTAAAAGAATCAATGGAAAAGAGGACTATAAATAGACCATTCATCCGTGAAATTACTTACTTCGAGACTGCCAGTCGGGAACCCATGAATAGTTGCTCCTTGTTAGACATCCCCCCGTAACAAATGTGACCCTAAATAACTGGCACAAAGTTTTTCAGCACAAAACTGATGTTCTGAAAAGGACTGTCATAGGCAGATATACATTCAAAGCCAATATTAGAGATACTGTCGGATAACATGCTCGTATCTCTAGTACTAAAAATGTACCCCATGGCCAACTGCATGAAACTGTTTATTGGTACCAAAAGATGAAATACTTGTCAAAAGGCTTCTTTTTTTGTAAGGTTGTGGTACAAACACGTATCATTAATTTCATTACTGTGCATGTAAAATAAACATCAAAGACAAAACTCAGTCCAAGTTATAATGACCTATTTTACCTCTGCAACATGGGAATAATGCTCATCAAGATGTATCCTATCACTGAGTTTCATGATTCTAGATAGGATAGTATTATAGCATGCAAAAAAATACGTGATGAGATAAATGAAAATACAAATATACGTCAGTAAAATGTAAATGTAGGTCACAGTGACATTTTTAATTATAAGGGTATGGTACTAACAGAGATGCATAAAATTATCAAGCTTAATGATTCATGCATGAACTGTGGTAAAATAAAACTTTAAACAATATTTAATAAGTCAGTTAAGCATGAAAGACAGGTCAGTCATCTACTGCATTGAGGATATACATATCTGCTTTTATATATGTGGGTGCTGACACCAGAAGCATTCTAATCACTCTCCTCTACTTCGTAGAGGTAAGCTAACAAGTATTTGCTGTCAGATTGACCAACAAAATGACACCTCCATGGACATACCTAAGCAGTTATGGGCCTTGGCTGTTTAGACTTGGAATATGCAACCTAACCTAATCATAACACTGCTTTCATTCAACATACACCACTCCCTCGATAACATCGACCGCACTATAAGTGAGGCGCGAGTTATCGAGGGACCTATAAAATAAGCCCAAAACCAATGAAGTGATTGACGACATAACGGAAAAATAACGGGGGGGGGGTAGGCAGATTATACTGTTGAATACTCACATTATAATCGTTATGAGATTAGCTGTTAATAAATATCTCTTCACAACGGTAATAAAAAAAAAAAACCCTACATATTTCCCAATATCTTTATAATCTCATTTTATTTTGGCAAAGTACATTCTTTACCACAAACATAAAGAAAACAGATATATGCATAATTACTGGCAATATATGTCTGGACGAAAAGACTGAAAACATGTCTGTTTTATTCACATTGTTCAATGCATAAAGTTAAGAGATGATATTGATATGTGTATCAAAATAGCAAAAGACAATCTGAAACCAACACAGTAAATATAAATTATCCATTGCACAGTAAGTATAAATTATCCATTACACAGTATCAATTATCCATCATGCAAGTGTCCTATCCGATACAAACTGGATCACTTTATAAGAAATAGATTAGATAGGGTATGAGGTCATGTTCTGTTGACCTTTTAATTGTTAAATTAAATTGCAGTTTGTTTACTTGTATTTCTGAAATTTAAAAAAAAATGTTATCCCGAACATACTGTTACTAAGAAAAACCTCTCAACATGATAAAATGCAACATTTATTTCTAAAATTCTACTAAAAATTAAACTAGACAGGGTCCAAGTTATGTGGGATATTTCAGTTTTAATAAGATGGTCATTTATTGGGACTTGTCACTAACCTAGACTAAAGGAATGATTCAATTACTGGAATGACCTTGGG
Organism: Sinohyriopsis cumingii; assembly: GCA_028554795.2. Lineage (NCBI taxonomy): Eukaryota > Metazoa > Mollusca > Bivalvia > Unionida > Unionidae > Sinohyriopsis > Sinohyriopsis cumingii. Next base: position 33,701,910 of record CM068836.1, read on the forward strand.
GCATGCATATTATGCTTTACATAATGAATTTTTAATCAGGACAATCATTCATCTTGACAACCATTTTTAAGTACAATCATTTATTGGTCAATATCAAGAACAATCATTTACTGAAACAAACATTTATTGGGACATACATTTATCGAATACAATCATTCATCGGGACAATATGAAGAACATTCATTTATTGAACAATCAATTATCAGAAAAATCATATATCATGACAGTCATTTATTGGGACAATCATTTATTAGGACAATCCTTTCTTGGGACAACCAATTATTAGGACAATCATATATTGGGACAATCACCATTTACAGGGACAACCATTTATTGGGAAAATCATTTATTAGGACAATGATTTATTATTAGTCATTTATTGAGACTGTCACTGATCAGGACAATCAAATCTTGGGACAGTCGTTTATTAGGACTTAGGGCAATACTTTACTGGGACAGTCATTCATTAGGACAATCATTTTTGTTGAGGACAACCATTTATTGGGACAATCATTTATCATGAAAATCATTTGTCAGGGCAATAATTTACTGAAGCACTCATCTATCTGAATAAAATATGTCTGGATAGAATGCACGTCTCTCAGGGAGTTGGGATACCTGATGTTTGACTGTCTTTATATTTCTTTACATTTTTTCATCATACTTCTGTATTAATGTGAGACTTACAAAATGGAAATTAATTTAAAAATATTCAGCACAGGTAAATAATAATTTTAACTAACCTATAAATCAAAATCCCTTGCAATCTAAAATTCTGACCCATGTCCATTTATGGCCAAACATGTCCTCCTCAGGGCAATACATCTATTTCAAATACTGTAGTAAAGTACAGAATAATCTAAAATAACCAGGATCTCAATTACTGGTGTTTAAGACCTGAGAAAACATTTATAAAACTGCAGCAAAAGTTTGCAGTCCTTCTAATATATACAACTCATGAGACAACTAAAGGTTACATTCATAAAAAAATCAGTGATAGTTTAATTTTTCCTGCTAACCTGTGTTAGTCATCTATTCAAAGAGTCACCTTCTGCACACATAACTGATTCATACCACAGGTAAAACACATTTGCATTTAATAATACTACTGTGATGCAATAAAATATAGGTCATTATGACCTCTTTGTCAAGTGAAATCATGTTCAAGATATATATCACTATAAACAGTACACTAAAGTGTAAATGCCAATTCTTT